>KZ062428.1:34103-133258 GCA_002091835.1 Anopheles maculatus
AGATCTCCAGCTAAGACAATTCCAAAACTTGCTTCCTGTGATATAAACAGAACTAAGATTAAACCCAATCTGAGATTGAGTGATTGCGCTGATGCTTTCGGCAATCGACCGTGAGCGTCATCGTGAACTTCAGGACCAGAAACTCAACAACAGTAGTGCCTTTGAATGAAAAGCTTCATCTTGAGCTTAATCAGTTTTATTGATACGCCAAAATTATCAACCAGCACCCTTACAACACTGCCGGCGTCCAGCCAGCCGACAATCCCACCGTCTGGTTAAACTGTCGATCAATCCAATCGTTGTAGAATCGCACCTGCGTAAATATCGGCGGATTGTTGGCAATGCCACAGTTGATACCGTACGTCAGCGTACCGACGAGGGTCCGATCGCAGTACAGTCCCGTCCCAGCATTACCATTGCACGGTGCCGCATTGTTCGAGGCGCCCGTGTTGCCGGCACACAGCTGGCTTTCCTGCACCCGGCCGGCATGCATCGTCGCCTGATTGCACGTGTCCCGATCGTTCACCGTCATCGGCAGGAATCGTTGCAGTACGTTTACCGGTGCGTTGACCGCGGTCGCCGACGCACCCCACCCGGCAAACTGACAGTTGGCTCCGTTCGGCACGATTCGGCGCGTCCGGTTTGCCAGATTGATCGTGTTCGAGGGCAACTCGTACGGACGGTCCAGCCGCAACACGGCCACATCGTTCTCCAGCGTCCGGATGTTAAACTGCGGATGGACGAAGATGTGCGACACCTTGCGCGTCTGCCGACGTGCACCGACCGGAGCAAGCGCTATGTCACCGGCACGCACCGTGATCCAGTACGGGTCGATCAGTCGCTGGTTCGCGTTGAACACGCACTGTGCCGCGGTCAACACGTGCTGCCGATCTACGACCGCACCACCGCAGTGCAGGTTGAACGTGGTGTTAATCGATACGGCCGACGGGAACTGACCCCACGGTGCATTGGTACCGCCGAGCAGTCGCGGTGCCCGATCTACACCATCCGGCTGGGCACTATCGGCCCGAATGTGCGGAATGGCTGGGTGCGAAAAGGATACGTGAAGGAACGATCGTTAGCATCGCCCACTGGAGCCGATACAGCCGTGTCACTGCACGACGCGAACTTACCGGTCGCCAAACAAACGAGAATAATGGTCCACTGCATTGCTGCCGAACGCTAGATCGATACTAAGCGCGCGTACCGAAATCAATGCCACCTTCACACCATTCGGCGCGGTAAATGCGTCGCCTTATCATTCCATCCCACGGAAGCGGATTACACGTTTATCGCGCAATCTTCTTCCGTCTGTGGGCGATAGCGAGCGGCTGTGATTTTGATAACACAAAGGGTGGTTATGAAATCCATGCTCGTTGTTTACAGTTTACAGAGTGTGGCGGAATGCACTGATTTTTGGGAATTGCAACACCTCTCCACATCCTAGAGATTAGATTGCTACTGTCCAGGCGCACCAGAGTGTGTTACGACTAGAGCTAGCTGATTTTTTGGCCACAGGAACTTTCGTGTCATTATTAATTAGCCGCCCATGAATCACCTTTCGACGATATCGGGTGATTTAATTACTTAGCTGATTGTCAACTGACCAATGATTGATGGCTTTTGTAGCTAGTTTTGATGCTGTGAATTGGAACATTTATTTTAGCTGTTAGCTTGTTCCTGTTTCTTCATTATGAATAAGTTATTTACATATTTCTGAACATGCAAAAAAATCTCATGACTTTGTTTAAGACATAATAGATTCCTTTCTTTGGAGAAGTAACATCAAAGAACTTCCTAATAATGTTCATTATGGCCTTTACAGCGGAGTTACCATATCATACGATTGCACCGGTAATCAACGTACGTCTCGTTGATAAGCGCGTGCACATTTAAAGATTGAAGAGGATTATTTATTTTTTCGCAAATCTCCTTCCGTCTGCACACTTGCGATAATAATAATCGTCCTCACATTTACGATACTAATATACAACAATAATAAAATTATGATTACGAAATCCATTCGTGTTGTTTAATGTCCTATGCGCTGGTTTTAAAGAAATTGCAACACCATTCCTTATTCAGTTGATTAGATAGCTTCTACAAGTATAGGGCTTGTGTATTGGTGTGGTCAAGATAAGAATGCTTCCGCAACGCTTGCACAAAGGCAGCTGCCATCTTTTTGTAACGTTAAACATACTGTCTACAACTTTTTTTTCGCAGGAATTTGTTGATTAATATTTACATTCTTTTTTAATTAAGTATTTAGTCTTCAGTAAAAAGTGTCGGAGCTGCTTTGTAATATTTCAAATAATCTTTTTAGACATTTTAAGAAGCATTTGTTTAAGGTTTAGTAAAAAGAAACATTGAAAATTGAATACGCCTTATTGAATAACCATAAAAAGTGGTGTTGACTTTGGACAAGGGCCCTCAAATGACCCTCATAAATGTTGGGTAGCACCATTCTGGGCGGAGGAACCCTACTGCAACTGTGTAATCGCGGTTTATCAATTTTACTTTCTCTTGACATAGATGAAGTCAAAAAAAACAAAAACCTAAGCAATATTTTCCAAAGCCCATGCAAACTGTACACCAATAATGAAATGTCCTGTATACGGCTCGTTAATCTCCAACCCGAGGTTTAGTGCGGCCTTGTGAATCTTTTGGCAATCTCCAGTTATGTAGAAGTGGATCAAACCAATGACGTCTATGTCATCAGCGTATGGAAGGATCTGGATTTAGACATGTCATCTTACAGTAAATGGTCCCCGAAGTTTCCATCCCGGGTCTCGGCCATCTCTTGTGCCAGCTTAAAGAGAACACAGGCAAGCCCATCCCCTTAGCGTAGGCCCTCGGTGGTAGTAAAGGATCCTTAGAGATTTCCAACAATCATCACCTGGCATGTGATGTTGGTCATTGTCAATCTTACAAGGCTGGTAGGATTGGTCGGGATTCCAAAGCGACGCTCACTGCGTCGTACAGTTTTACCCTGGCTATTCCATCGTATGCGACTTGTAGTTGCACTGTCTTCTCCAAGATTCTCCGCATGATTCTGAGCTTTTAGCATCCAAAACTAATGCTGAATAAAAGGTGGCAAAGGAAGCTTAGAGATTTCTCTTTATTTTCGAAAAATTCGATACTGGTCGACATTGAGAAAGTCCTCTGAACTTGTATATGATTATTTAACTGAATTCTTGCTTACAAAAGATACTGTTTGTAAACATTATTTCGATCACATCAACGCTACTAGAGAACATTATTTGGCACACGTTCTTCCCATTGTCTATTCAAAGAATTGCCAAAATTAGACATTCATCGCCCACCCGCGGATATACTTTTAAACAGCAATTTGCGATTCGAATCACCATCCAAACCGAATCGAACCAAAGAGGGCTCACAAAAAAAACCACAATTGCGCTTCATTAATTCTATGCTCGGCTCCTCTAGTTAAACTTCCTCATAGACGGACTCCGTTCCGTACCGCACACGGAATATTTATCTCACCCAACGCAAAAAAAAACCACAGACAGAAATTGATGAACCCGATAATGGGATAAACGAATCGGCGGAGTGGAAGATGCGTTACAGCAGTTTGCGAATTAATGGATATTAACAACAACAGCAGCAGGAGCAGCAGCATCTTCTGCCAACGGTAAACGGCACGGGGTTTGATTGAATGTGTGGAATTCCATCTGCCACACTGGAGAAAGAACTGGATTTTTGATCCGATTGGCCTACTGCACAGGTTCGGTAAATTCCGTTCGCTGAAAGCACAGGTTCGGTAGCCTACATTCTTACATTCTTGGGCATCAGAACACCAAGCTTACGGGAGTGTGAGCGAAATTGGGTCGAAACGATTACTGCATTTCTGGGTTTTATCATCTGATCTTTTCTCTCTCTCTCTCTCTCTATTTGCAGGTCAAATCAATGTTCGGTAACCGGCCGGAGCTGATTCTACCGCTCGTGTACGACATTGCGAACATGATCCGTACCGTGGCCAAAAAGGAGAGTCTACTGCACGACCAGCAACAGCACCGGGAGCGACTGGAAGAAGCCGACAAAGCGCTGGTCGAGGATGAGGGCATTCTGTCCAATCATCTGCTTCGGCGCAGCTTTAGCATACGCTCGGAACCGCATGGGTTTCGCATGAACGATGTCCCACCAGTCACTGCCGACCTAAAGGACGATCGACTGATGGTGGACGAACAGGAGTCAGCTAATGTTCGCACCGTTTCAATGGACGCCAGCAATGAAGAGGCTGGACGATCGGCCCGGAACGAACCGCAACCGTTCTTCGAGAAGCTCGTACAAGCGTTGCCCCGCTTCAACGTGCAACAGACGACACACGGCAAACCGGACGACCGGATGACGTACCACGAACGAAAGCTTAACATGACCGCATTCAACGCTACCGGAACGCAGCGCGATCAGCTAGCGATGGCTTCCGACGGGCCAATACCGGTCACCTTACCGAAAGTCTCGCCCAAACAGTCATCCGGCTCGTCCTCGGCAGCAAACGCAATCGGCCCACTATCATCGCCAACCACTACCCGCACCCCGGAAGTCATCAGTGCCGTCACGGAGCACAAGCTAACCCTGGAGGAGATCGAAGATCTTGCCTTCGCCGGACTCAATGGAACGGAAGTGGATGCGTACGGTGCGTCCGGTTCGACCGCGCACGGTAACGGCACGTCCTCGGGTGGTCCGGTGGCGGAGAAGCTCATCGGTGGTCGTCAGCGACCTCAGGGACTGCACACACTACAGCCGAGCGAAAAGTGTGAATACTTCTCGGGCGGTGTTTGTATCCGGGTCGCCAACTATCCCACGTAAGTGAGCAAAGAGCTACAATACAACTGCTTTACCACTCCCGAGGTGGTGTTACCGCCTCCGCTGTTTCCCTCCGCTTCCCCCTGGAGAGTGTAGAAACTCGATCACACGATCGTCGACATCTCTGACGAGTGCGAGGGTGAAGAAGTTGTAAAACAATCTAATAATAGGAGAAAGTCTTAATAGGCGGAGCAGTACAGACATCTTCAGCCCCAATCACAACAAACAGCACGCTCTGTTCGAGCATTAACAGCGTTGCTCGGTCGGTGTTTCGTTCCACGAAAGCGAGCGGGCAGGTGTTTAATGCGGACACCCCCGATGTTCTGGGATGGAACGTGACGAGCATATTCGCATATTAACGGTTTGATCGACCGGAAACGTGAAGCTGGTCGGCCACGGTTACGGCGACCATGCGTAACCGGACCGAACTGCACTGATTGATCAGATGCCGCTCGATCCAGTCCAGTCGATCGGCAAAAGGATACGATCGGAGTGTTTGCACCATGTTTAGGTGATTTTTTTCGCCCATTTTTTGTTGTTGCTGTTGTTGCTCGCAGTGCGCAGTTTCATTGCGCAAAAAGTAACAGCTGTACCGGCTTTGACAGGCCCGGGCAGTCATTTGGCAGTGGTAGCACATAATCTACTACCTATTGTACGTCTTGTGAGGCCTTAGTATTTTTTCCTTGATGACAGGTCATTTCGTGCTTCCCAAACAGGAATGTGTGTGAACCTTGCTTAGTTATACGTTTCCAACTTTCTCCATCTTACCTACGCAACTTCTTCCTCCCTAACTTAGCTAGTGCGGCTGGATCCGGCCTAACTAAAAATCCGTCTCGACTTCCGTTCCGGGGCAGACGGAAAACACGTAAATTAGCTCGCCCAATCAATCTCAACCGCATCGCTCAGCTCGCTTTATAGCAGTGAATCAAGATGATCGATTAGGCTGATAGATGAGTAACATCAGGGCAACAGCAGATTGCACTGCATTTTATTGCATAAGGCGTGCGTCGTGATGCTTCATCTACAGGGCGTCGAGCGTTCCTCATTATATTATTCAAGTTTTCACATACACGAACGTCATTCCCATTTGTGCGTGTGTTTTCCACCGACGTATTCCAGAAAATCATTGCGCAAAAAGTAACAGCTGTACCGGCTTTGACAGGCCTTGGCAGTCATTTGGCAGTGGTAGCACATAATCTACTACCTATTGTACGTCTTGTGAGGCCTTAGTATTTTTTCCTTGATGACAGGTCATTTCGTGCTTCCCAAACAGGAATGTGTGTGAACCTTGCTTAGTTATACGTTTCCAACTTTCTCGTGGATGCGTACGGTGCGTCCGGTTCGACCGCGCACGGTAACGGCACGTCCTCGGGTGGTCCGGTGGCGGAGAAGCTCATCGGTGGTCGTCAGCGACCTCAGGGACTGCACACACTACAGCCGAGCGAAAAGTGTGAATACTTCTCGGGCGGTGTTTGTATCCGGGTCGCCAACTATCCCACGTAAGTGAGCAAAGAGCTACAATACAACTGCTTTACCACTCCCGAGGAGGTGTTACCGCCTCCGCTGTTTCCCTCCGCTTCCCCCTGGAGAGTGTAGAAACTCGATCACACGATCGTCGACATCTCTGCCGAGTGCGAGGGTGAAGAAGTTGTAAAACAATCTAATAATAGGAGAAAGTCTTAATAGGCGGAGCAGTACAGACATCTTCAGCCCCAATCACAACAAACAGCACGCTCTGTTCGAGCATTAACAGCGTTGCTCGGTCGGTGTTTCGTTCCACGAAAGCGAGCGGGCAGGTGTTTAATGCGGACACCCCCGATGTTCTGGGATGGAACGTGACGAGCATATTCGCATATTAACGGTTTGATCGACCGGAAACGTGAAGCTGGTCGGGCACGGTTACGGCGACCATGCGTAACCGGACCGAACTACACTGATTGATCAGATGCCGCTCGATCCAGTCCAGTCGATCGGCTAAAGGATGCGATCGGTGTGTTTGCACCATGTTTAGGTGATTTTCGCCCATTTTTTGTTGTTGCTGTTGTTGCTCGCAGTGCACAGTTTCATTGCGCAAAAAGTAACAGCTGTACCGGCTTTGACAGGCCTTGGCAGTCATTTGGCAGTGGTAGCACATAATCTACTACCTATTGTACGTCTTGTGAGGCCTTAGTATTTTTTCCTTGATGACAGGTCATTTCGTGCTTCCCAAACAGGAATGTGTGTGAACCTTGCTTAGTTATACGTTTCCAACTTTCTCGTGGATGCGTACGGTGCGTCCGGTTCGACCGCGCACGGTAACGGCACGTCCTCGGGTGGTCCGGTGGCGGAGAAGCTCATCGGTGGTCGTCAGCGACCTCAGGGACTGCACACACTACAGCCGAGCGAAAAGTGTGAATACTTCTCGGGCGGTGTTTGTATCCGGGTCGCCAACTATCCCACGTAAGTGAGCAAAGAGCTACAATACAACTGCTTTACCACTCCCGAGGAGGTGTTACCGCCTCCGCTGTTTCCCTCCGCTTCCCCCTGGAGAGTGTAGAAACTCGATCACACGATCGTCGACATCTCTGCCGAGTGCGAGGGTGAAGAAGTTGTAAAACAATCTAATAATAGGAGAAAGTCTTAATAGGCGGAGCAGTACAGACATCTTCAGCCCCAATCACAACAAACAGCACGCTCTGTTCGAGCATTAACAGCGTTGCTCGGTCGGTGTTTCGTTCCACGAAAGCGAGCGGGCAGGTGTTTAATGCGGACACCCCCGATGTTCTGGGATGGAACGTGACGAGCATATTCGCATATTAACGGTTTGATCGACCGGAAACGTGAAGCTGGTCGGCCACGGTTACGGCGACCATGCGTAACCGGACCGAACTGCACTGATTGATCAGATGCCGCTCGATCCAGTCCAGTCGATCGGCAAAAGGATACGATCGGAGTGTTTGCACCATGTTTAGGTGATTTTTTTCGCCCATTTTTTGTTGTTGCTGTTGTTGCTCGCAGTGCGCAGTTTCATTGCGCAAAAAGTAACAGCTGTACCGGCTTTGACAGGCCCGGGCAGTCATTTGGCAGTGGTAGCACATAATCTACTACCTATTGTACGTCTTGTGAGGCCTTAGTATTTTTTCCTTGATGACAGGTCATTTCGTGCTTCCCAAACAGGAATGTGTGTGAACCTTGCTTAGTTTTACGTTTCCAACTTTCTCCATCTTACCTACGCAACTTCTTCCTCCCTAACTTAGCTAGTGCGGCTGGATCCGGCCTAACTAAAAATCCGTCTCGACTTCCGTTCCGGGGCAGACGGAAAACACGTAAATTAGCTCGCCCAATCAATCTCAACCGCATCGCTCAGCTCGCTTTATAGCAGTGAATCAAGATGATCGATTAGGCTGATAGATGAGTAACATCAGGGCAACAGCAGATTGCACTGCATTTTATTGCATAAGGCGTGCGTCGTGATGCTTCATCTACAGGGCGTCGAGCGTTCCTCATTATATTATTCAAGTTTTCACATACACGAACGTCATTCCCATTTGTGCGTGTGTTTTCCACCGACGTATTCCAGAAAATGCTTGCAACGCATGTGGATGAATCATTTATCAGCGCATGGGTGGAAGTCTTTTTATCGCAATCGAATCACTTTCGGTTATCACGCTCGGGATGGCTTAATATCGTATCGATCGAAAAAACACAAAGTCATCCTCATGTAACGTTTACTTCGTAATAGTGCAGTGCGTGCGCAAGGGTAACGGAAAGTAAAGTAAAACTCTACCGTGAGCTAACGTTTCCTTACACTCCTCCAAACGTGACATCGCTAAACGGAACGAGCTCCACCTATCGGCCACACACACGCATACAAAATCGCACACTTCCGTCCACTTTCACACCGACCGAACGAAGCCGGCGGCCACAACCGCATCAGGGCCGATCACGCACGCGCATAATAATGCGTGTATCAATCGCAATCAGCCGTGCGGCAATCACGTGAACGATGCGGAATTGTATGCCGCTATGTGTATCGGCAATGGAAAATGGATTCCCCGGACTGTTGTAAACTAAAAGCATTAGAAAATAGCCAACCCGGTGCAGGTGCGAGCGCATTTTAACAACATAATTCCCGCCCGGGTGTTGATTTGCTGCATTATTGCTTAACAACTCGACGGGCAGCGTTTGGCAGCGAACGCACAGCGCTGCATAATAAAACAAATAAATGTAAACCTGCACGCTGGAACGATGTGCGGATAGCAGAGAATAATTTTACCACCGCTGTAAATGTAAATGTGCCGAAACCCGTTGCAAATAGCCGCACCGCGAATCTGATGCTTTCCATTTGTTTTACTGCACTTTTTTTTTGTTGTGTCCGTACGGGGTGCAATTTTAATTTCTTTACTGAAAGATTTTTTTAACCACCGTAATAAAATAACTCTCACTTCCTGCTGTTGCATCTGCTCCAACGTGCCACAGTTACTTCGGTAGAAACGGAACATTTAAATGTTCCGACTCGCAAATGCATTTGACAGATGTCACTAATTAAGTAGCCATTGATTTTGTAGCTGTCAACTCGGGGAGGCTTTGTTTTGGAAAATCAAGCTCTCTTGCAGCGGTGTAAACAAATAACGTGCTTTAGAGGGAATGGACATTTGGTGAGCGATTGAAAATTTGGGCAATGCTTTCCAACCACTTTCACCGGGCGGTCATTTATTGTCCGTATTGTTTCGGGGTGTTTGTTTTTCGTGCCAGTTTCGTGCTACATTTAAGTGCCACCATACACACGCACACCTTCCACCACTAATGGGTCATCTTCGTTTCGCCCCCCGTTTACCCTCCTGTTCTTTGCAGCTCCGAGATCATGTACAGTATTACGCGCCACCGGCATGCCATCGGTGCCCTGCTGGCCGAGTACATTGACAAGGCGAGCGCCCAGGACCGAACCGTGTACGAGCCGGAGGAAATTGCGCAGGGCATCAACACTAAGCTCAGGTAAGGAAAGGTGCCAACTTTCAACTACCGCAACCGTGCAGGCTTTCTCGACCGCACGGTGGATAGAAAGCGATGCAGTTTGGGGATGCAAAACCTTCGGAAGATTTCAATTTCATTTCTGTTATTTACATGCCAAATGCCGTACCGCTACGCCCGGTACAGAAAGCGAGAAGATGACCCGTCGAAATCCGGTGGCAGTATGTGCCCCAGTATTATCCGGTACGCGCGACCGCAGAAGGCACGTTCGGCGACCGGCGAGTGGAAGTACATCGTCAACACGGGCGAACACACGCAGACGCTGCGATTGGAAAAGTGCAGGTTAGTAGCGGCACAGGTGCCATCCGGACGGGCTACATTTCACTCTCACTTTCTCACCTGTCGCTTTTTCCTGCTTGCAGCACACCGCAAGACTCGTGTACCTATCTGACGGACAATTTCCGGTCGCGTTGCGTGCAGATCTACAATTACCATCGGTTGCTGAGCTGGGATGCTGCCCGGGGGCTTCACGTGGATATCTTTAAAGTGCCGACCTGTTGCTCCTGCCACATCGATGGGTACCGGGAAACGTTTCCACCTCTAACGAGCTACAACGACTTCAAGTCCAAGATCCACGAAGATCCGAGCGAATCGGCATCGACACTGATCCGCAACACGCACCACTACTCGACGCTCCAGTTCGATCAGGTCGATGAGGACGAGTCGGACGATAACATCTACCGGCGGTTCCACCGCCTCCCCCACCGCCACCACCAGGGCAGGGAAAGACCCGGTTCAATCGTCCACCGAAACATCCGGCCATCTCGAAACCGAAGCACCCGCACTTTATCGCACCACCAACGCTCGACACGTATCTGAGCCCTCCGCCGAACGATCTCGCGTACGGCATCCCGTTTAAACGGGGCCCTCACTACAGCACGGAGAACGCTTTGAAGCGGGCGGGAAACGTTGGAGGACCTAACAGGCGACCGCTGCGGAAGACGGCAAGCGTACCACATGGCGATCAAAGTATTGCCGAAACGGATTCCCGGCTGAATCAGGTTGCTGTGCTGCCACCCACGAAGCTGGACCAACTGCCCCAAACGCAGGCACAAAACATCATCGAAAAGCATCGCCGTCGGCAACATACCACCCCCCAACCGCCGCTAACCACACTTCAGCAGCAGCAGCAGCAACAGACGCCCGTCATTTTCCGCATATCGCAACCGGCAACAACGTCCGTTGGCATCAACCCAACGGTTCCACAGTCCACGATGCCACAGCCACAACCGCCCAGCACGGCTAGTACCAGCACAACCACGGTCACGTCGACCAATGGCCATCAGCGCATCAACTACAACTACCATCCGATCATCGACTTCTTCGAGGAGGAGGAAGAAGTGCCGGACGTTACGCAGGAACAGATTGACCGGATCGGGCTAAACAGTCACACGTCGCTCAACAGCTGGAAGCCGGTAATTACCGGTAGACCACGGTTTCACTGACACACACCCACACACACACTCGCGCTTCAAATGAACAAGAGACAATACTCACTCGATTTCACACAATCAACCCCTTTAGAAATGTAGCTAATTTATAACTAAAACCTACCGGCTAAGTGTTAAGTGTTAAGCAGCTAGCTATCCATTAAGCGAATACCACCAAGTAGCAGCCGTTCCAGACGCTTTCGTCCACGTTTCACTCTTTCGATGAATTTAGGAAGTGGTGAAAAACAAAAATGAACGAACGAAAGTAACGATTACTTGCCAGGCGATGTACGGTTGAAATACGAACCAGAACTATTCCCCAGGTACTTCGGCTTTTTTTGTACCCCGCCAGAATGGAAAAAAGGATGTACGGGGAAACGATGCGTTACTTTAACCGAATGGACAGAAATAAAAGTATCGCTGTGATTATGAACGTTGGATATGTGTGCTACAAATGAATTCTGAAAGAAACAGTTTTATAGTCCTTACTATCAATGTTGATACTGGCCTTTTGTAGAAAGACATTCAATGTTTGCAGCACAATATTGAAATTAAATGAAACAATTCAAAACAGAACAAGAAGAAAGAAACAACAATATCGCAATACTTCGAATAGGTAACACTGAACCTTTGTTTCGCACAAAAACATTCAAATGTGCAATAGAAGGTATATTATTCATTTTCCAGCCCAACACACCACCCGTATGGAGTCTGAGGTCCATGCGCTGTGCTTGAGGGCGTTCTATTGCTCTTGATTCCGTCCAATTCAGGACTATGCCAGTATCACATATGGAGTCACTTTTCTAGGATAGGCTGGAGAGGATATAGCGGAAGATAACTAAAATCGCCATCTGGAGCATCTTAAAAGACCGCAGTGCTGCTTCTCCTTTTTACTCAGTGTGGAGTCAATTGTCTTAAGAATTGCCATTGTCAAGCTCGTAATTAATTTGTTACCAACATCCTTCTCTACAACATCGACTCTCGGTTCTATTAATCTCTTTGCGCTGCACGCCGTTTTTCCAGTGTGATCCTTGGGAGAATTGTTTGACCACTACATTTACATTTTCTAAGTATCAATGCATTTACTTAAACATTCTACTTCAATTTTACTATTATACTATTCATCAACGCTCACATCACTGACGGCATTTGCAACGGTCGATTTGAAATTTGTATTTTGAGCAACAGTTCGCTTACTGCGATGTTTCCAACCAACTGAGAGTGCGATGTTGCAGGGGTGCTGCACACGACGGCGATGTTTTATTTCGAATCGGATTTTCCGTTTGATTTTAAATTTGATTTTTAAATGGGTGTTAGAAGATGGGTTGTTTCAATCTTCAAAAATAAAATCAAAATAGCATCTTTGATTGCTTATTGTTTTCTTGAAATATACTCTATTTTGCTACCATTTTAACGGAATAAAGATGTCCAAGATACCTACTTTAGCCGAATTGGTTTTGTATTAAACCTACAGTACAGATCTTATTGATTACTTCAAGCCCATTTTCATTCTTTACAGTGAACAAAAGAAACCTTCACCTTGTGCCCGGCAATAGCGGAAAAGACATTGGCCTGCCAAACATAAAAAAGCTCGCCCAAACACACAGCACTACACGGTGTCAATCGATCGGACTCTCCTCCTGAATGTCACCCAAACCCAATGTCACCAGTGCATGCACACCTTTCTGCCCACTGCAAAAGGGAGACAATTCATTCACCTAGCCCGTGCCCGCCCACGTCATTAGTGTCATCCCATGGGCAAGGTCAAAACCCTGACGTGAAATAGTTTGCACAAACGCACCTTCCCCGAACATGGTTCGAATGGAAGGTTCGCTGGCAGCACGTTCAAATTTTCTTCTTCCATCCACCCTCAATGCCGCGGCAGGGAGCTAGTTACTGAAGCATCATCCCGTAAACTCCGTCCGCCCACCCCTCTCACTCCCCCTTTCGATCGCACGACTTTGTTTCAACGGTTTGATGTGCATCTGCAGCAGCGAGCATCCGATAGGGTGAGAATCGTGAGTGAAATAAATTAAACTTAACTCAATGAAGTGCTTCAATCGTACCGATCGGGGGGCATTCATTCAGCTTGGTTCGGTGATCGATTGGTTCTACCATTTCCCATTGCGCTGCGAGAGTGTGTTTGAAATGGCGTATGGTACGATAATAACAGGTCGTTCGATTGGCGATTGAATGATTTATTAAAGCATTTCAACAGTGAGGCAAGCATGAATATGATACTAATAAATTATAATTATATATGATCGATTAAACCTGATCTAGTGTATCATTTCCTAGATGCAAAGACAAGACAAGGATTTCCCTGTGAACTAACAAACAAATGCACTAACTGTTGGAAGGAAATATCACAGAGCAATCATCTAAGTTATAACATTTTAATCTTATCATATCTGGAAAAGTAACTAGTAATGCAATATTGTGCAAGTAACAAAAATATGGACAACGAAGCAACATTTTGAAGGTCCAAAACACTACCAATCAAATATGTTGAGGATAAGGTGCATTAGTAAGATATTTTTAAACATCCAACGAGGTGTTATAGGAAAGATAATACGGAAAGCTTATACTCATTTTAATAGATAATCGTCATAAAAGTCATAAAAGATACTTGATTGTGATTGATTCAATTATTCTCATGCTTTCATGCTTTTAGCCTAGGTTAACTTACATTTAATCATTTCCTATGCTTACAGCCGTCATTAAGGACCATTGAATAATTATACTTATGAAGAACATAACAAATAGTATATTAATGATAAAAGCAATTGTCTTAGCAGTTAGCAGTAGCAGTTTATATAGGATTCGCAGCGTTTATAGAATTTAAAGTACTAGATTTGATGAATAAATTCAAATTGTATCACACAACCACCAATACAGTGAGAAAATTACGACACAAATACTCTAATGTCATCGACGCAAATACTCTGAGTCAACAATAACTAGACTGGACGGTTTGGACGGTCTGTTCGAATAGACGGCAATCGAATCTCATCCGGACCGTTCCCCGCCTAGTGCGGTTTGACTATCCAACTATGTGCTATAAACAAGTCTAGTAACTATGAGATGGCCGTCATAAAGTAAGCCAACATAAAGAGAGAAATAGTAATTCGGAGATTGTTTTGATTTCAACTAAAGCTGTGTGTTCAGTTTAGAAAAGCGTGAAGATTGTTCGAGCCTAGACGGTATGCGATTTTAATATGTGTCAAGGATAACCTTCTTGCTAATACGCCTAATGATAGGCAATAGGCAGACACTTAAATTTGTGTCTCGGATAAGAACCAACCAGAATGGTTCTTTATAACTATACGTCGCTAATGAAACATGTAATGTAATATCCTGTACCCCAGGGTGGATTAAATGAAGTGAAGAAAGCTTAGAAAAGTGTAACAAGTTGAAGAGAAATTTGTTTCAACCTTCCCAAACCACCCAACTAGAGAATCCATTCGGAGTCCTTGGCCGGTGGCGACATTTCGACACTCTCTAGTGTGTTCCGGTGTGTTTAGTTAGTAACCATTCCTTTCTTGCACCTCCCATACCTTCCCTCCTGTCTGTGACCAGTTCGTCATTGTCTAACGGTTCGCGACATTCCCGAAAATGGGAAAACGAGGATTTTCTTATCCAAAAAGTTGCTGAAAAACGGTGAGGCCGTCTTGAAATAATAAAAGAAAATTATTGTGTTGAGTATCTAAGATATTCCTCATTTTTGGACAAAGTCCATGTCTTATAGGTGTATGTGAGTAATTGAATGAGCTATCTTGGTTACTATAACACCAGTCAGTTTTCAACAAAAATGTTACCTTCGAGATTTTAGATTGTAAAACAATAACTAAACTCTAATTACAGAAAAAACGCAATTGGAGTAAAAAAAAATAGATTTTGCAGATGGTTTTTTCATGTTATGGATTTTTTTAGACCGATTAGAAGTATTCCAAGTAGCTATTAGAAGTATTATTAGCTCCTGTTTCAGTTACTAAGTATCTTCTTCTTCCTTGGCACTACAACCTCGTGAGGTCTTGGCCTGCTATTGCTAGCTCTATGTGACTTAGTTTTTAAGTATATGTAACAAAATTTGTTCGATTTCTTTTCAGTAAAACGAATAATAACCAAAACCCGATCTTTGAATCGCGAATTCTTATAGTCGGAGGCACTTCTTCGCCCTAAAAGAAAGAACTGGAACATTCAAGTCGCAGGAACTTCTCCGGACTCGCGACAAGTCGGAGGCAACTCTCCGGTGTTGTCAAGGAAACGTTCCGGCTCGGAGTAAAGCTCCGGTGTTAGAAGTCGCGCCGGATTCTGACGACGCCATCAAATGGTCTATTTTTAACAATAGAACATATATTTGTGAGAACATATGGGTTCGACTCCCGGCGGACCGCCTCCCCGTACGCAGGACTGACTATCCAGCTACGGGTATAACTAAATCACAGAAAGCTAGCAATTGCTAGTAGGCCAAGACCTACAGAGGTTGTAGTGCCAGAGAAGAAGATAACATATATTTTAGTTTAATAGTTTCGTTTTATGTTTGCTTTTCTTTCTTCAATTAATCTTTTCATTTTGGAATTGAACAAAATGTTTGTTGTTTTTTTATTGTTGCTGATTTTACTTACTCTTTGGGTTTTTTTCTAATGGGCTGTATTCATCAGTATGCATAAGTAAGTGAAATACTAAGGTGTAAATAAAATAGTTCAAAATTATTTATATTTAAAGAACTATTACAAACTAAACAAAACAAACCCCAAAGACAGCTAAAGAAAGAAATAAAATTAAGCTAAAGAGAATATAACATTACATAAAAAGAAAAAATAAAAAAACTGCATCTCTCGGTGCCGAATGATTATATCAGACCAGCCACAGCACAAATCCAACGCAATTACTAACCCAGATTCGGTGTGTCACCCAACTTCCTTACCGTTTGTGTTTAATTTGAAACATTATTTAACCGACCGTACTGATACCAGAACACTCGACACCTGCCGGCAAGCGTTACTATCCGCTTATAATGTGTTCGATCAAGCGCATCACAAAATACGAATAAAAAGTAAACCAAAACTTGCCCTTACATAACACACCCGCCGTAGCATTACACTGCAATTGGCCAATTGGAAATTTCACTGCGGGACGCTTGGTATTTGATTTGTTTACAGAATGCTTACCATTATCTAACAGAATTGTAACTTAAACTGTCAACTCATTCGTTCCGGCGTGCGTGCCGTAATGGAAAATGGAAAACCGTCGCTCCCCGTGAATAGGAAAATTTTCGACGTAAAATCAATGCAATTTGCATGTGCGGCGGGTATCGTAATGGGTGTGGCGGCGCGTGCGATTATTTTGTCGTTTATTGGTTTAACGGGTTTGCTGTCCCGGTGGGTAATGCGTGTGTGTGTGTGTGCCCGTACTAAGCGCATGATAACGCCTCTGTTTCGAGCAGCACAGCGCCTCTGTTTCGTGTTATGCGTGTTTAAAGAAGTTAAACACATCCGCCAAAATCACACACAGTCTTTGGTTTCCTATCTTTGGTGCTTGTTTTGACACATTTCTTTTTTTTTGCCTTTTACGTCCACCGGTTTCAAGCTTTTCCCCCCGCCAACTTACAGGTACACCGTCACGACAATTTACTAATTGCACCCAATTGTTTGGTGATCAACTGTTTGATGAACTTTCCTCATACGAATCATCGAGTAAGCGTCACTCCGGATGACTTCCCTGGCGTGGTAGGATGGATCGGATGGATGTTACCTTGTGGCTCATCTTCTTCGCAGGGTGCCGAAATTGAGCTGTCGTTAATCGATTTCCTTTTTTTTTGGCGCAATTGTACACGTTTGTTTTCAGCTTCCGGTACGACACCGGAGCTGGTATGGGAGGGTACCAAAGGTATGGCAGGTTTGGTACGTTCCGATGCTTGGGGGCAATTTTTGATAACTATTAAACTGAGCGTTGATGTAACGCATGGTGCAATTTTCAGCCATTTTTTATGTCGGCTCTGTTTTATGTAAGGCCTTCAATACTTACCTACGTACAAATACTGCAACAAGACTTCTAAACAAAATGAAAAAAAAATCTCAAATTCTTAGGATAGAAGTAATCGATGAAATTCACCCTTCATGTTCCCTGTTCTTAAGAGAATCATATTTCTTGGCACCTGTTTAGCGGGTTCAAGCCTCATCTGTGCCGTTCCCCCATAGTGAGGATTGACTAACCAAATATGCGGTATCAATTAGTCTAGTAAGCCAGAAATGGCAGGCATGACCTTAAGAGGTCGTTAGGCCAAGAAAGAAGAAGAAGAAGATCTTTATCGATCAGCATGGGGTTTCAAGCTTTTATCACTGTAAAGTAGTGTTGTGCGAACTGAGTAAGAGTGAAAGATTGATTTAAATCTTCCTAAAGAATGAGTTGAATAAACTCTTCACGAAGAGTTTTAAAAACTCTTTTGCGATTCGAATCGTTTAACAACTCTTTTGCGATTCGAATCGTTTATCAACGCTTTTGCGATTTGAAAAGGTAGGGATTTAAAAAAAAACTTTTGGAAATCAAAACGCAGAAATTTTTAATTAGTTCGGTTGTCGTGAAAATGATTATTTTATCATTTTTATTTGGCCGAATTAATATATCATATAAAATACCAGACACAATGGTGCTATTTTGTGTATGACACTTGTAGGCAGCTTTCAAAAAACAATTTATTTAGGAATAAAGAAGCGTGAGATTTGCGAAAATCTCTACCTATTTCAAACTTTTCGAATCGCAAAAGAATTGTTAAGCTATCAAATCGAAAAAGTGTAGTTAAGTGATTTAATTCGCAAAAGAGTTTTTAAAAATCTTTGCCTATTTAAATCGCAAAAGAATTGTTAAACATTACGAATCGCAAAAGAGTTGTTAAACGTTTTGAATCGCAAGAGCTGTTAAACGATTCAAACCGCAAAAGAGTTTTTAAAAATCTTTGCCTATTTAAATCGCAAAAGAATTGTTACACATTACGAATCGCAAAAGAGTTGCTAAACGATTCGAATCGTCGTGGCGACTAACAACTCTCAAAGAGTTGCTAAACGATTTGAATCAGGCTCGCCAGGCTCCGGTGGGCTGGTCATGTCATGAGAATGACATCGGACGACCCAGCCCGTAAAGTCCTTTTATTCCGTCCACAAGGACAGAGCAGGCGTGGTATGCCCAAACTGAGATGGAGTAATGGCATTGATGCGTCCGCCAGAATGACCGGGATAATGGATTGGCACACGACGGCGCTAAATCGTGAGCGGTATCGAGGATTGTTACTGCAGGCCAAGACCGCGAAGCGATTATAGCGCCTGATTAGTAAGTATGCCTGTATTTGATTCTGATGACGACGTGTTCTCCTTCGAAACTGATTAGTTCTGTAGAAGTAGATCACCAAACAATGTATGACTGTAAATCAGATAGAGATTCAAGTCCTCGATCTAACATGGTTCGTGATTTAGGAGTTTTGTTAGACATTAGGATGACACAGCAAGAACACTACGAAGTCATTTTATCTACAGCGTTCCATTTTCTAGGTTTTGTTCTACTCATAGCCAACGATTTTAAGGGCACTTACATCCTTAAATATTTTGTTTAACTATTGTTATCATTTCAGAAAAAAATTACTGTCTAAGTACTCTTTTTGATCTTAACATGACTCAGATCCCATCCCGCGAGGCATCATATCTTTCAGACCGATCTGAATAAACAAAACAAAACATTCCGAACATTGCTTTGATAATCTCTCCAGAGAAAGAGGAACAAACTTAAGTAGCTCACCAAAGCTACAAACAAATGCTCATCAAAGTAAGCTTGTCGTCCAAAATTTCATCAGCCGCTCCTTTTGACAGCTAACACTTCAAACGTATCCAAATTGTGCAAAATCAACCAGTAAGATGGCCCCGAAAGTGGGCCCCCGAATTGACAACCGTCCACCGCTGATGTTCGTGGAAAATGTGCTCAAGACGTCCAAAATGGTACGGGACGTGGAGCGCCAGTGGGCGATCGTCCGGGAAAACAAGGAGCTCCTGAAGCGCATCAATCAAATCTACCGAACGAAGGTTTGTTTCGTGCTTCCCGTGTAGTTTTGCATCCCGCTAAATGATTTCCATCCATTGCAGGGCTACCTGAACGTTAACTACAACTATCGTGTGCACCAGAGTCTAAATTCGGCGGCCCGCGGACGGAAGGCACGCACAATCGAGCGTCAAAATCAAGCCCTGCTCAAGCGGCTTCTGCACCGGAAGGCAACGGTGGACAGTAATTTACCACGCGCGCGGAAAATCTTCCGCTGCTGGCCACAGCCGGCCGACTACCGGCCTCGGATGGTGTTAGATTTTTGGGAGCGTACCGATCGCCGGTTATGTCAGCTGGCGATCGATCTATGCCCCGGGGTATCCTTCGGTGAGATAACGCTCGGCCGAGGGAAATTGTTTCGCATTTACGACGGTACGCTGGTGGTGATACGGGCCGGTTATGCCAGCTCGGAAGAAGATTTGCGGGACACGTATGAAACGTTGCGGTATGTGGTCCGGGGCACATTCGTTAAGCAGGTGGTCGATGGGCGGGAATACTTTCTCATCGCTCTGCGCACGATCGGGACGATTGTGGATGGGAAGCTGTTGGGTGGTGTTGTGCCCAGCTCGATGGAGAAACTCGACCTGATCAATTCTTATGGGTCAAAGTTTGGCCGGTGCAGGGAACCGATTTATTTCGATAGAATTAAATCGTAAAGGAAAATAATCGGTTGTGTACAAAACTGTTTGTTTATTTACATTTGTAATTGTTGCCCCTTATTTATGCTAGTTATTTTGCGAATTGACTAATGCGTGAACATGTTGCTTAGAAATGATCTAATCTACTATTTTTTATTTTAATTTTAAACTTCATGTTGACTAATACATTACAGAGGTTACGAATCTATTTAATCGAATTGAATGGTGCAAACAACAGCCAATGATCTATCCATAGTCGCTTTATTCGTCGGCTTTGCAGTTCTTATCTTCGTGCTTGGCCTATATATTCTGTTTATTTGATGCAATATTCACTTATATTACAGAATGCCAAACGCAGTTTAAAATGCTATGCTACACCAATAATTTATTAAGGTACGTTTTTGAGTTCTCGTTACACGACCGCTCGTACCGCTGAAGAGATTACTGAAAAATTGATAATAAAAGTCAAGAATAAACCCGTTTCAAAGTCCATCAACCATTTCTTTTATATATTTTTGTTTATAGCTCTTTATACTCTGAAGCTCTTGATCTACCACTTCATGGCTTAATTTACCCGTTCCTAGACTATTAATACGCAGGACTGACTATCCAACTACGGGTAAAACTAAGTCACAGAAAGCTAGCAATAGCTGGCAGGCCAAGACCTCACGAGGTTGTAGTGCCAAGGAAGAAGAAGAAGAAGAAGACTATTAGTCAAAATAGCTTTACTTAGCGCTTGATAAGTACGTAAGTAAGACTATTTCGTAAGTAAGAGTGGAGAACTCTCTTTCCGATTCCTTTGCAGCTAGGCCTGGAGTACCTCAAGGTAGTGTACTTAGTCCGCTTCTCTTTTGCTTGTTCATTAATGACTGTGTTAATGTTCAGTAAAGACTTCCTCCAGACGGCTGTCTCCTCTATGCTGACGATTTGAAAATAAAGGAAAATAATCGGTTGTGTACAAAACTGTTTGTTTATTTACATTTGTAATTGTTGCCCCTTATTTATGCTAGTTATTTTGCGAATTGACTAATGCGTGAACATGTTGCTTAGAAATGATCTAATCTACTATTTTTTATTTTAATTTTAAACTTCATGTTGACTAATACATTACAGAGGTTACGAATCTATTTAATCGAATTGAATGGTGCAAACAACAGCCAATGATCTATCCATAGTCGCTTTATTCGTCGGCTTTGCAGTTCTTATCTTCGTGCTTGGCCTATATATTCTGTTTATTTGATGCAATATTCACTTATATTACAGAATGCCAAACGCAGTTTAAAATGCTATGCTACACCAATAATTTATTAAGGTACGTTTTTGAGTTCTCGTTACACGACCGCTCGTACCGCTGAAGAGATTACTGAAAAATTGATAATAAAAGTCAAGAATAAACCCGTTTCAAAGTCCATCAACCATTTCTTTTATATATTTTTGTTTATAGCTCTTTATACTCTGAAGCTCTTGATCTACCACTTCATGGCTTAATTTACCCGTTCCTAGACTATTAATACGCAGGACTGACTATCCAACTACGGGTAAAACTAAGTCACAGAAAGCTAGCAATAGCTGGCAGGCCAAGACCTCACGAGGTTGTAGTGCCAAGGAAGAAGAAGAAGAAGAAGACTATTAGTCAAAATAGCTTTACTTAGCGCTTGATAAGTACGTAAGTAAGACTATTTCGTAAGTAAGAGTGGAGAACTCTCTTTCCGATTCCTTTGCAGCTAGGCCTGGAGTACCTCAAGGTAGTGTACTTAGTCCGCTTCTCTTTTGCTTGTTCATTAATGACTGTGTTAATGTTCAGTAAAGACTTCCTCCAGACGGCTGTCTCCTCTATGCTGACGATTTGAAAATTTATGCCTGTATCCTCGTCCGTTGATTGTTTGAATCTTCAATCCTTCCTTAATTTCTTCTATTCCTGGTGTTATCCCAATGGTCTTGTGCCTTGCCCCGATAAGTGTTGTCATATCGTTTGGTCGTTTGTCTTACAAAGTATTGTGGGACTATTCCTTACGCGGAATCAGTTTGAGTAGAGTTACTTCTACTAAGGATCTTAAGGGGGGGCATGACGACAAACTGTCTTTCAGCGATCTCACAGAGAACACGCTCAACAAAGCTAATAAAACGCTAGGTTTTATTATCCGTCTGTCCTCTTATTCGTGATCCTATATATCTCAAATCACGGATTCGGTCCCCTCTTACTCCCATCGCTGTCCCCACTACTGGGTGTTGAACCGATTAGAACTCGATACTTCCATATCCGTGCCTATTTTATCGCTTGTCTTCTCTCGAATGCACTCGATTCTCCTGCGCTTTCATCCTTGATTCCGCTTTATGTTCGCTCCCGACGTCTACGTGACAGACCTCCGCTCCTTGTCGTAGTACACGCCCTGGCCAGAATGACCCTTTCCTAAGTGCGCTCGCGGCCTTTAATGATTCGTATCATTTATTTGATTTTGGCATCCCTGCATCCCGTGTTCGCTCTCGTCTTCATGATTCCTCTTCCCTCCCTCAAATAAATAATAATACTAATAATAGTCTTTTGAGTCTGGTGAGAAAGTTCGACTGGGATTTAATATCAGCCTCTGCGTGTTAGCAACTAGCACCTTTTAAATTATAAACATGCCACAGAGCAATATCGTCTACGTAGATAAACCGTCCAGGAGAGAATTTCAATAATGTGCATCATGTCATTCGAATAAATCCTGTCCACGGTTTCTAGCTATTTAGTTGTGGGTAGGCCAGTATAGGGATAGGAATTGTATTAAACGAGGCGCAGTTTTGCTGCAGTGGGTCCCAAACCGAAAGGCCGTCTGTAGTAGAATAATGTTCATGCTCGGCTAAGGTCTATGTGGCCCCATAGCAAAGTCGTAATGGCGCCGGTTGCTAACACAAATGGGCAGATATTAACTTTCATTAAGACCGCTCGCCAATACACAGGACTTATTATACAGATTTAGGAATCAGGACATAATATACCAGAGCAGATAGACTCAAGAAGTACCGGGTAAGATAAATTCGAGAAGAGCCACATAAGTAGACATAAATCTAGGTCACATTACTATAGATTGAACAAAAATTGATTTGAACAGACAAATTGATTTTATGTTGAAAGAAATGCCTGACTTTTATGAAGACAGTGCTATTACCTAACAGAAGAATTGTTGTTAAGGCTAATACAAATCTTAACGTGTCGTTTAGAACTGAGCAAGAACATGTCAAGCTGAGTAACGCTAAAGGAATATTTGCAATAAAAGTTAACACAAGTAGCAACCAGTACCAAACTCTCTCATTGAACAAACAAATAAAATAATTACAACGAGTTTCATAAGACAGCAAAAGTTAGGATTTGAATAAAAGAACAACAAGATTGATATAAGTTAATCTGATCATTTTTTTTATCACACTAAACTTAACAAGACTTGAATTAACTTTCCACCAACTCTACCACAATTCTGCCAACAGGAAATAAGCCCGAACCACTCATGAAACGCACTGAAACAAATGGATCCCTAATTAATGCATATTAAATTCAACGATTGAAAAAGAAAACAATCGATTTTTAACCAATCTCTTAAAAAACGCACCACCCCATCTACTTAAGCCCAGCCTCTGCCATTTATTACCGCATTTGAAAGCGTGTGAAATGGTTCATAATCGGCCGGTACCATCGACAGGTTCGTTTCTTTCCGTTTCGGGCAAGTCTCTTTCGGTACGGGAGCGTCTCTCGCTTCAAGCGTAAAACAAGGCTAGCCCGCGAGTGTGCCCGAAACGACGAAAGCTTAAAATAAAACTGCCTCGTGCCACACACCGACTTCAGCCTACACCTTCTCTTCCGTTTTGTCCCCCCACCGATTCCATCCATCGATGTGCCAACTTCCGATTGGCTGGGGTGGGGAAGTGTGAACAAATTAAGCCGCTGAAACAATAAAAATAGCAAACGCGGACGGTGGCGCGGAAAATTCATCGCCCTAACGCCAGCTAAATGGCGAGATCGAGAGAGACAAAAACAACCAGTCGGAAGGAAAATTTCGTAGCCCATCGGTATGGCCTACTGCCCGACGGCAGGCATCGAGATCGAGAAAAGCGTACGAGAAACCGAACCAGCTGGAAAAATCCAATACGTCCAATAAACAGCAACATACAGCGAGCGAAAAAGATGAGAAGAAGCTTCGAAGAAAGCGAATCCAACGACGAAGAAAATCCGCGCACACACACACATGGAACAGCAACCAAAACAAAAGCTGCCGATGCACACGATCAACTATTTCCAATTATTGCATAATAATCCGATCGCGAACCTTTCTTCTTTTCCGTTCGCGCATTCCGCTTTTCATCGATCCGTTACACCCTTGCGTCCTTTCGTCTGGGAAAATGGGAATCCTCCCTGTTAAAGGGAACCCAACCTTCTCAATCGTCCATCAACTTAATGCAGATGGGCGGGATGTCGGGTTTTGTGGTTAGAAATAATGGAAACTTTAGACAAGTGATGCATTCGGTGTGACTGATGCGATGAAGAAGATGGAACGGAAATGCATTTTTAGGTGGTGCAGCAGGATTGTCAAACTGATTTGTATTTTTTTTATTAATTCATTTTACAGACAAGTCCAAAGAGAGTTTACATGTGCTGTAGCTAACTCGAACTGATGTGCTGTGAAGTGGTCGAAAAAGATAATGTACGCATATCAAAATTATTCTACTAAAGTCCATAACTTAACTACTCGAACATTTCGCAAATCTTTTCGTAATTCTTACTTTAATCTAATAATATGCTTGCTTTGCCAGTTTTCTCATGTTCTGTCAAGTTAAAATGCGATTATTTACTTGGTGTTAATGGTGAAAAAATACGTTTTTTCTTTGTATTATGAAGCAGAAATGTTAACTCTGTAATAACCAAATAATTTCATGGAGAAGTGAAACTGGTATATGTCAAGGCTAAACTTAGTTTCCCAGTTCCTCCTGTTGCGATGCGTTAGAAAAACATCTCATAAATCGACCCAAAATTAGCTTCAAACTGGAGATTACAGTGGGACTTTTTGAACTTCAAGTATTTGGCGAGTGTTTTCTGTTTCTAAGCTGCTCGTGTCACCGAGTTGGTCAACTGTTTCGAGACCTATTTGCTTATAATTACCCACCTTCCTATTTCACTAGTGAGCGAAAATTGTATCCAGATCGGGTTTAGCTAAGCAGCCAAACACGGAAACGAGATCCCAAGAAGCAAGCACACAGAGGATGACACTTTTCCACCAATAGTTATATATTGTTATGTGTCATTATGTGTAATGGTCATTATAAAATAAAGGAACAAAGCGAGAAATATGTGCTATTATACAGGAAATCCTGTACATGTCAACTAGTCAAAGGTACGGAAAACTTCGTTTACTCGATCTGGTCTCTAGTTACTTTAAGTTTTAAAATTTTCTTAAAAAAAACTGGCTCACATACTTCTGTGAAACATTTGTCCCACTTTCCGTTATTCAATAAAACATAGAATAACTTAAAATGGAAAATGGAAATAAAGTTGCAACAGATTACTCAAGAGATTAAATGTTAATCCCACATCAAGAATACTACATCCAAGAAATATTCTGCAGAAAATATGTTCTTCCTCCCCGGAAAAGGCCTTCAGTAGATGCAATTTGTTTGATTAAAATGAAGCTAACACATTGTAATACTTTTCATAGTAGGTTATTCTCAATGTTCTCATTAAAATTAAAAACAAACATGGATCATATTTGCGACTAAAATAGTTAAATAGCGCCAAAAACGGTGTGCCAATTTCACTAAAACTCAAGAAATATATGTTTTTAACAGTGTAGCCTTATTTAAAGAAAATTATATGTACTCGTAATAATATGTGACTTACATTTTACTTGATTTTTTAGTTACTGTTCGTCTAATTACATCCAAGCGTGCTCCCGGATTATGATTTGTAACGTTTTATTAACTCTTCATCGAACATCGAATAGCCCCTTAATTCTCGATTGTGTTGAGTTCGGAGCTTAGAAGAGTCTATTCGGATCGAAATCAAACCTCTGCCCTTATCATTATCCTACTGAAATACGAATTCTTCTTTAAAAGTCACCTTAGCAAGAGATTCTACCAAAAGAGTATTAATGCAAACATCAAGGTGCCATAATTCTATCGATTTAAAGCAGGCTTTCTACTTCACATTAAGGAACCACTTTTTATCACGATCAAGCTGCCTTCTACATGCAGGACCCTGATGCTTATTTTTGCTGTAAATATAATAATTGACCACTGGAACGACATAAACTACAACTTGCACAAATGGATAGTTGTGTATTGCGTATGGGGAGATAGTCCAGATGGGATTCAACGCCCGATGCAGACGAGGTATCGATATAGACATAAACTTCCTCTACAGTTTCTGCTCCTACTAAGAACAAATATTCAATTGCAGTTCCTCAACTCCTCTGGCCATAGTTGAACCCAATACCAAAGGTTCATCAAACCTTTGTAAAAATATATAACCTTCAACCTTTAAGTATATTAAAACCAACCTAAGAACATTTTTCATATTATAGTTGATAGTAAAAAAAATTAATATACCATCGTTCGAAACAGCAAATCAGAAGAACTACATACAAAAATCAGGAGCGCAAACATTCCTCCTAAAGAAAGCCAAACAAGCTACCAGTTTGACAAACCTGTCTACGTTTACCAGAAGAAAAACACACGGACACAAACACCGGCCAATGACGAGAGTGAAAAACAGGTGCAGTTTTCCTTTCGTTTTCGCTCGTCTTCGTTCCCTGTCCAGAGTGTCACATTTCCGATCCGATTATGCTGCAGTAAGCCGGAAAAACGAAAGCCAACTGACCAGCAGGTGGCCGGTTCGTTGATGCCATTGTGCGATAGTACGGTGCAGTTGTGGAAAACATTCCAGTGTGTGTGTGGGAGGGATGAGTTATCGGCTGGACGTTATCATTCATGTTTTCCCAGAGCCCACCATCAGCTGCTGCTGGAACAGCTGGCCGGCTTCTTTTGCTGTCGGCTTTGGACGATGTTGTGAAAATGCATAATGAACTATTATCTATCTACGACTGAATCTTGTTTTTTCTTGTTCGCTAGTGGCTTTTTTGGTTAGATTCGCTTTATCGCTGATTTGAAATTAGTCGTAAGCGGAGGGAGTCGCTGACCTCATGGGAAATGGTGTTTAGAAAAATGTGGGAAGTGGTTTGCCGGATAAAGATGTTTTAGGATTTTGGCGAAAAGAAAAGAAAAGTTTCCCTTTCGTTTCAAAATTATTCAATTTTGACAGCCATTTACACATTCTGTTAGCGAAACAAAATGAGATTAAGACATCTTATGTGATTTATGCCCTGCCTTACTTTGCGTTCCTAAAGGAGATGATGTCCCGTAACAGGAGGCTGTTAATTTGACGATAGAATGGCGAATCTCCATCATTAGATGTTGAAAGACTAGGATTAACCTCTCAGAAACAGGTTTGGAGCAGAGTCAAGTTTACAGACATTAAATACTTCTATTCCTTCCTAAGGTTATTCACATCATCGCAGAGTGTTGGTTACAAACAGTCGTACGATGCTGACAGAAGCATTTAATCGGGTCGGATATTCCGGCAGCCTCGATGAAGAAGGAGATGTAACGGCTGAGTGGCCAGTAGCGGAATAGCTAGCAAATATAGAGCAACAATATTTTAACTTCATTTTTATGCCCTAAACGTGTATTCACAGAGGCTGTATGCATGTTTCAACAAGCATTACTGCAAGAATTGGAATAGTTGGAATAGCTTTTAAGCTTTTTCTTGAAAAAAATGTTCTCGCGCTTTGAATATGCAAAACTTCTAAATCTCCTTGAGTGGAGCATACTTATTTACCTACTTTTCTGGTGCTACAACCGCTTGCCTATTCCTACAATTCCTGACACCACTCTAGCGCCGTCGTCTACCAATCCAATATCCGGGCCGTTCTGACGAACGTATCAACGTCATCACTACATCTCAGTTTATGCCTACCACACCCTTTAGGGGATGGGTCGTTCGGTGCCATTTTCATGACATCATCAGGTGAGTCCTATTCGCTGCACAATGAAATCTTTCATCTTTCATATTCGTCCTCATACACAGTCCCAGCTTCGTCCACCGCGACAAGTATTTTGTGTGGAGAAGTTTCATCAGGCTGTAGTATGACCCTTGCGTGAGTTAGCGGAACTGTAGCTTCGGATTTGGAATAAGCAAAGGCGCATGCTTCTATATGGATCTTTATAATCTGCATCCGGTGCAATCAGTTGGCTTTCTGGATGGGTCAGAATAAAGCTGGTGCAATAGTGCTTCGATCTGTCTGCTGCCTGTTCAAGTGGATGTTGTCTTAGGATCGCTATCGATCGTTACTGTTTACATCTGATATCGTTTAAGGATCGCGTCCAGACCTGCTGTCGTTCGATGTTGTTATAAGATTGTTTAAAGGTTTATCACTCGTGCAATTCAACATCTATGTTGTTGTCGGTGCTGACTTTGGACCCCAGATAGGTCAAGTTTTAACCCACATCGAAGATCACTTATACCTACATCACCATCATTTTGGTTTTTGCTGATACATAGCTTTTGATACATAGTAGTGCCTCAAACGATTGATGTCTATGTCGTCAGCGTTTGCCAAGATCTGGACTGACTTCTAAGAGAAAGTCCCCGAAGTTCGCATTTTCGAGTCTTGGATGGTCCTCTCTAGCACCAGATTGAAGATTAGATAGGAAAGCCCTTCTCTTGCCTTTTTTACCCTTCTATTGCTCTGATATTGAGTGGAGTATCTGAAGTGTAACAACGAAAATCATCTTGAAATAAACCCAAGCCTTTTAAAAGCAAAAGAAAAATTAGATAAGTCCATGTTTTGGGAAAGACATCGGACAACTTTTAGTGTAAAAGTTCCCGACTAGAATGATTCTTTAAGAGTTGCTTCCTTTCCATTACCAGCAGATTACAAATAATTTCTGCAAAATGTCACTAAAAAGCATCTCCGACAGTAAAACCTCTTCAAAAAACCACTTTCCACGCACAATCCACCGTTCGCATTCGCACTCAGATAACAACTATAAAAGTAGTTCGATCACTTTAACTTGCCCAACAAAAAACAAACCCAAAAAACTCCACACACTCAGTCATCCACCGTGCACATAACACCAACGGACATCAATCGTAGGATAAGCTACCCGCTCGATTACTTTATAATGCTTACCCCGCCCAAAAATCCCAACAATCGGAAGCAACCGCCGTGCCAATTTATTATGTGTGACATAAAACTAGGCCCCCGGTTCGACCACACGTCATTTTTTGGCGCAAAACACACCACAAAAGCAAACCAACACCAACACCGCTTCCCGAGCGTAAAAGTGATCGCACGCGGATGACGGCCGAGAGCGCATTAATTTCACCAATGGTCCGGAATGGCTTCATCCATTTGGTCATTTGCCTATAGGGTTGATCGATCATTAAGCGAGGGTAGCAAGCAGCTGGTGGTCCGACTTGTCCGGTTGGTCCGGAGCAAGCTTCTCCGCCAGCTCCATCACGTGCATCGGAATATTTATTATATCGGCTTAGAAACGTGGTCGCTCCATGGCTCATTGGGCGATGGGTTTCCTTTTTCCTGGCTTCTCCGGGCTCGGCTGGAACCTGCTTTTGGGGTGGACGATTATGCATCGGGTGAAGAGCAGCTCGTTTGCTTGTTGCATGTGTGTGTGGGTGTGTTTTTATTTGCAGTGCAGCGATCAAGATTGTAAGAATGATCGAGAGAAAGGAGAGGGTGACTGTGAAGGTTGAAGATTTCCGGTTCCGAGGGCGCTCAGTGCTATCAGACATTATTTTCAAATGTGCCAGCATTAGGTTTTTCGCTGCGACGAGTTCCTGGACAACAGGTTAGACATGACGCCCAGGGTAGATCCTGTATTGTATTGCGTTCTTTGGTTTCTTTGCGTTTCTTTCAAATGTGCCAGCATTAGGTTTTTTTTGCTGCAACAAGTTCCTGGACAACAGGTTAGACATGACGCCCAGGGTAGATCCTGTATTGTATTGCGTTCTTTGGACACAGAGTTTAGCTTGCATAAGTTTATTTTAAATTTTCTCAAAACACCTTGCTTGGGAAAGCTTTGCTTCTCCAAGGGCACCTTATCTTGAGGTAAGTTCGACCGTTTCGTTGATGGTTGATCCGTCATTGCCAAATTTGAAGTTCTTTTCAAAGTGAACGTCTGTATCTTAATAAAACGCCACTTTCCGCGTGAGCTTGAGAGGAGTTCTTGGAGTTCTGTAGGTTTTTGAAGTTGATTTCGCCTGCGCTGCAAGTTGAACAATACTGTTTGTCCAAGCTATTTATTATAATTGATTTTTGATACGAATGTGCAAACAATTCATTACAAAAAAGATATATTATTTCGATCAGTTTAAAGTTATTTCTTGTAGTTGACATTTGTGAGCATTTTTCGAAGCGTCAGGTTTATTAGTTCTAGATATTACCGTGAGTAATAAATGCAAGCATGTAAGTACTAAATACCAGCAAATACAAGCCGGAACAGGAAGCACAAACTCAATAAGTTTGTAGTTCAGGGGAGAAACTTTTCACGTAAGCTTTTGAAGGATTGAGTTTTAATCAGGAAAAGAGCAAAAAACAATCAAGCACATTAGGAATATTGACCTTATTCAAGACACTTTTAGTTGTAAATTTAATATCCCCCAATAATTCATAAAATTGAAGCAAAATATGTATAAAACAATTCATCAGCAATTATGGGCCTTTTAACATAACTCTTCATGTCAACAAAGTTAATCAAGAAAGCGCAATGACGCAATTAAACATTGTGACCAGCAACACAGGGGCGGCCCGGTGGTAGATGCGACAGCGGCGCCGGTCTTCACAGGGCAGGACCGGGGTTCAAGTCTCATCTGGGCGGTTCTCCCATAGTGAGGACTGACTATCCAACTATGCGGTAACAATAAGTCTAGTAAGCCAGAAATGACAGGCATGACCTAAGAGGTCGTTAGGCCAAGAAAGAAGAAGAAGACCAGCAACATCACAAAATGTTCTAAAATGTGGCAAAATTAATCTGTTGTTGTGAAATTGCTCCATTGTTCTATTTTTCATTGTTTGACAGGTGAATAGACAGATTGACAGGTATTACTAAAAATCGTTCACCTTCAGCTTTAATGTTATTGTTTTACTAAATTTTAGTAAACCATTTTAGTGTACGAAGATTTTATTGCAAATCAATAGTTTTAGTCGAAAAAATAGGCATTTTATTGAAAGGCAGTAAAATAAATGATTGTATCAGTAGAGATTGTTTTTTTTTCGAATGCAGCCATCGTTCTCCACACACTTTAAGAACTTGTATGAACAACTTGTTTGTTGTTGTGTTGTTGTGTGAAATTTGCTGGCTTTTCAGCAGAAACAAACTGCATTTTTAATAAATTTTCATGAGCAGTCAGCCTTATTAAGTGTATTTTCCGCTTAACAATGTCAACACAAACCCACGACTAAACCAGTTTCTATTTATACTTTGTATAATTAATAATTTATAAAAAAAATTCTTCTTGGTTGGTACTACAACCAAGAAAAGTACTAAACTTGTTAGTTCTGGGTTCCAATCATACAGAAGAATAATCTCTATTGACCAAAGCCTCTACAAAAAGGAAAAAAACTCTTCTGCTACATTTCTCATTCTAAAGCTGTATAGTTTAGTATTCTAAAACCTTTACTTGAAACTATGAGTATTTTTTCAGTTCAACACCTAAGACCAAAAACATGACTCAAATACGTGATAAGCGATGCCCAGTAACAAGAGAAGAATAAGATATGGAACAAAAACAAGAGGTTTTAGTTAAATGTATTAAAATATTGCTTGGAAAACCTCTATCATAATTAAAACAAATAAATACACAATACAATAAGTAAAACATTTTACAAACTAACTCTAACATATGTTAACAAAACATAAGATAAACACAATAAAACGCAACACAGATGAACCGGTCGATTCAAACAGCAAAACAAAACCTAAAAAAGCGTTTCAAATTCAGAATATGGTATTTAAAACCGTTAAACATAAAAGAACGTATCATTATGAAGCACCAAAACAAACGCCACCGGTTTGTTCATGCCACAGTTTAAATGTCTTCCTATCAAACAGTTTCAATCTTTCACCACGACCTGCAAAATCTAATCCCCCTTTTGGCAATCCCTTGTTGTGTCCCGGTGTTGCATAAACTGTTGCCCATACTACAGGCGGGCGTTGTTGTCTGTATGCAAAATAGACCTTTTTTCGCACCAGCAGCACCAGCATCAAAACAAAAGATAATCAAGGAACGAAAAGACAACAGTCGGGAACACTTGTCAACACACTGGCAAAACGTTTGTTGGCTCGAAAACGAAAGTGTCAGTTCCGCGCATGCATCCGCTTTCATCGCGTGCGTTACACCGTTTCCGAGGATGTCAGTGTGCGACTGCATGAAAACGGGTGTTGACGATTTTTCGATCTTTTTTTCTCCTTCATCTTCTTCATCTTCGGAATTAAATCGCGGGTGCTCATAACGTGTACGCAAAACGCACACAAAAAAGAAAACAAGCCACAAACAGCCGACCGTTGTAATGGTAATCAACGCGAGAGGAAAAAATCTGTCTTAGGTGGGGCTAGCAACTTCAGTTCACAGTCGGACGACTCGGACGACTCGGACTCGGAAACGGTGTGTACGGTACAACACGGTGGCGGGAGACACGAGAGCGAACTGGAGCGAGTTTTCCCCTCTCCGAATATACCCGGCGGCGGTGGCGGTGGGCCACGGAAGTAGGGGACACGAAAAATCCACGCTCCGAAACTACGAACACCCCGAAGGGTGCCACACGCCGGACGCCGGAGAAAATCTATAAAACTCGCCCGGTTTCGGCGAAATGCAGCACACTTTTCCCGTTGGCCTTGTGAGGCGAAAGTGATTCGTGCGCGTCTACGCCTTGGTGAACCCCGTGAGTTCGTGAGTTCGAAAGGAAAATTTATCTCGCGCCAACAAAACGTGCATCTCTGTGGTGGAAGTGTTTTGTGCTAGGGCCTTTTGGGACGTGGAAGGATATTATGATATAGGGAAAAGCGATGGCCTGTTTAAGTGATTTTTGTGAGCTAACGTTGTTGGTGGTGCTGGCGCTAGTGACCTCCACAGCCCTCGCCGGGCGTACAGTATTCCACAGCCGCGAACCTCCGCGCACTCTGCAAATGATCGGTTCGGCAAACCCGCGGATGCTTCACAAGATCAGTGCGGATCTTCAGCCAGACACCTCCAAAGTCGTCCACATCCAAGTGCCGTACTACATCGAACGTCCGAAACTGCGCACCAAGAAGTTCCAGCCCTGGATACCACGAGGCCACCGCTTTGTGTCCTCGTCCGGAGCTGGTACGCTGCAGCAGCAACATCTTCCCGGGCCGGTGTCGTTCGGGACTCCGTTCCCAGCACGGGAAGCACCGTTCAAAGCGAAACCGATTCTGCCGAACGAATTCCTCGCTAACCCAGGACCGTACGACACACCGTTCGTGCCGGTCATGAAACCGAGCCCAGTCAATCCGCTGCACGCCGAACCACCTGCTCCCGAGATTATGTTCGAACCGATCAGTATTCTTCCACTGGAGGCACCCTCGTTTGCAACCATCCGCAATCACGTGAACTATCTCAAGCAGAAGCAGCAAGCGTTCTTCGAAGGACAGGGTCGTGAGTTTGGGTTGGGTGGCACCGTACCGGATGAGCTGGAGTACTTTAGCGAGCACGAGAAACGACTCGGCGATGGTTCGGTGCCGATACACAATGGCGATTCGGATCGTACAGGTGGCGAACGGAACACACTGTCCGAGCATGACTTTGGACAGAACGATCGTAAGTACGATCGGCGTGGTAAGGCTATAAGACACGACGAAGAGTCGGAGGACGATGGTGAGGGTGAGGAACAGTCCGAAGAGGATGACTTTTACGATTCGGAAGGAAAACAGTATCAGGACGATGATTTTGAGGACACGCGTGATGAGACGGACCGGGCCGCTGCATTCGAGCCGAAGAAGGTGTACACACAGGTTCGACACCGTGAGATAGTACGGCATGTTCCTTCGGAGCATGAAGATGAGGACGGAGAAGACGACGAGGAGGAGGACGAAGAAGATCTTGATGAGAAGCAAAACGATCACGAAGAAGATGAGGATGAGACAGACGATCGTCAAAAACGACCCCCAATTCGGGAGCGTTTAAATCTGCAGCGCAAAAACATCGTCTACTCGGAGAAGGGACAGCAGGCGAACAAGTTTGATCACGGTTCGGAAGAATCTTTCGGTGAGTTCGAGCAGAAGGAAGACACTAAACCAAAGCTCCGGAATAGAATCAAACGTTCGGCGGACGTGACCCCGGACACTAACCGAACTCTATCCGATCAGATTGTGGATGTGCTGGCGATGGTGATCTTGGGGAACGAAACGTTACCACTCCCGGAAGCGTTAACCGATCCGCGTGAACTGCACGGTGAAGAACTGATCAAGTTCTTAGATGAAGCGATCGCAAACACCACCCAATATCTCCCGGAAGGTCGGCTCCAGAACCGGGATGTTATAAGCATTGTCTCGCCACCGAGCAATGTCGTCAAGTTCCCGTACTACAACCGGCCGGCGACCGAGATTGACGTTGATTCCGCATTACGATACGCGGAAAATCTTACCAGCTTTAGCGGTGGGCTTTACGGTGCTAAGGCAGCGGATGGTGAGGAGTGCAATGAGGTAGATGTGGAGCTAGAGGACGAACCGGAACCGATTGCGGAAGACGGTTCCGGAGAAGGTTTCAAACCGATCCGACGGTTGAAAGGGCTCGGTGACAAGATCGATTGCTTGAAGCGAAAGCACTTTGGCAGTGAACCGTTGGATAATCCCCTGTTTCGGGAAGAGTTTGTGGGAGTTGTGCCGCGGAAGATGTATGTCGGCAAGGGCACAACGCCTCCCGGGCCACCCCAGCAGCAACAACAACCGAACCCAGCGGTGGCCGTTTACAATGATGTGATACGGCACATCAAGAAGCATCTGGCGAGTCAACAGCGGCGCAAAAACTCTAAAGCGGACACCGACCAGGACACGGTGATGATTGCCGTGCCGCGCATTTTAAGGTTAGACCGTGAAGATCCGGAGCTGACCGGGACGCCACACAAACGTGAAGCACGGCTTGTGTTTCCCCAGTCGAATCCGCTCCCCGTCTCGAACCACATCAGTGTGCCGATCTTCGACATTAGTAAGTTTGTGCCTCGGTTTATGATGCGCGCCAACGAGGATCTGTTTGCGGAGGAAGAATATCATGTACCGAGTACGGTGAAGCCACCGCGCGTTAGCAGTCCCAAGATTCGTCTCCAGACATTGGTAAAGACGGCGGAACAGCTTGCGGAAGGTGCTGTATCGGTTGAGGAAAGTGTTGAGAAGATACTGACCACGGAACGAAGCCCGATCCGGGACGATATTGCCGATGCGTTCGATGATGTGTTGGCCAAACCGAATCAACCGCCGGCACCGTTGCCACCGATTAAACCGTACAGTGTTGTAGAGCAGGACACCAAAGACAGTGGCCCGGAGCCGACGTTCAACAAGTCCGGACCACCGTACGCAGCGCTTGCACTGGAACCACCGGTGGCGCAAAGTATTCTGAAGCAGCGCATTGCACCGCTGGAGCGTAACCAGCTCGATCTGGCGAAAGCGAAACGATCTCCTCCGGTGAAGCTGAGACCGAGAAAGACCCGAAGACCTTCGGTGACGCGTAAGAAGGTGCTCGTGTTCTACCACTAGCGCGCGGGCTTTAATGTTATTATCCTAGTGTTATTTATTTGCTCTTAATGTACCCTTTAGTGACACGCGCGCACTCCCACACGCACGACACTTTCAGTTCCTTTAGAAAAAAAAAATACGCACACACTTGCTTTGACAGGAAAGTGACAGTGATAGTAGTGAGCCGGTGGTAGTAAGCCAGTGTAAGTCATATAAATGTGCAACAGAACTGTTCGACTGTTGAGTGTCGAAAAACGCTACAGACACGAAACGTCACAAAAGCGAGAGCCAGCGCGTTGCCCGGAAACGGAACCCAGGCGGCGCTGCTAGAGAGTGTGTGGGTTGGTAATTTTCGTTTTAATTGCAAACGGGAAAATAGAGGAGAAAAACAAAATCGATTGAATTTCGTTTGATGGCTCCAACAGCAAAAAAAACACAAGCCGGAGATCCTCTGTCGGGTACATCATCTTCGTTCGCTAATTAAAGAGAGTAAGATTTCACCCTCACCGTGGGTTCCCTATTAATTGAAAGTGAACACACACACACACAACCGTTGTGGATGCACAACACCAGCGCAAGAGTGTAGCCAAACAGAAGAGAAAAAAAAGCGGGCCATTAATGGCATCCACCTACATTTCCGAATGCACTTTCCGAACACACACACACACACTTCGAGTGAGGGTAGTAAACAAACCCGATCGACTCAACAAGACTCCCCGTGCGGTGTCTTCTCACACAAACCCCGGAGCTGGTTGGTTGAGAAAGTTCAGCGGACATACGCCACAGGTGACAGATATGCAAAAACAAGGGGAGAACCCTCCACGTCAGGTAGGAAAAGCTGGGACAGATGATTTAATGGACAATTGTGAAGAAGTGTTATGCAACAATGTACGCCCAATGTGTACGGCTCGGTGTTAATTAGGCAAGGGTCGATTGACGGTTTGGCCGATTAATTGACCCTCAACAGGCGGTGTGAAGAACTTGAAGACTTGCGACAACTAGTGATGAGAGACAAGTGTTATGTTTAAGAAGATGTGAGAAAAGATGAAGAACGCGCACACACAGCAGTAGCAGCAATACGGCCTCCCGGTGTCGAGGACATTGCATTTGTAAATGCTTCGTTAATTTTAATAAATCCCCTCAACATGTGCATGTTGTACAAGCAATTGATTGTCGGTTTTGTTTTATTTTTATTTAAGTTACAATATGACGGCCGAAGGCCGTATTGTCAATCGGTTTTGTTTTGTTTTGTAAATTTAGCTATCTTGCAAATAACAAGGAAAGAAAAAGATGTTGTACAAGGTAAGATTCTCTCAAGAAATGGAAAGTTTCATTAATAAGTTTGGTAGTAATATCAAATAATTTTTTATATATGGCATTTTTTATCTTGATGAAAAGTTTTTAAAGCCGCTCCACACGAAGCGCAAATCCAAGCGCAACTACGATTTTGCGAACAAAATGCTGTCAAATTCGTATGGTATGACATTACTGCCAGCCTTCGCGTTTTAGTTTGCAATCTAGTTTGCGCTTCGTCTGGAGCGGGCTTTAAACTTTTCAGAACGTAAACATACATTTAACAACAGATTTATGACAACACCTAATTTAGCTATCAACTCTCAACCTGACCGTTCCTCAGTATACATCAGTCTTGAATATATCAAGTCAAAGAAGCCAGAATTTACTGGTAAGACCTTAAAGCCCGCTCCAGACGAAGCGCAAACTAGATTGCAAACTAAAACGCGAAGGCTGGCAGTAATGTCATACCATACGAATTTGACAGCATTTTGTTCGCAAAATCGTAGTTGCGCTTGGATTTGCGCTTCGTGTGGAGCGGCTTTAAAGCCCGCTCCAGACGAAGCGCAAACTAGATTGCAAACTAAAATGCGAAGGCTGGCAGTAATGTCATACCATACGAATTTGACAGCATTTTGTTCGCAAAATCGTAGTTGCGCTTGGATTTGCGCTTCGTGTGGAGCGGCTTTAAGAGATTGCATTGACAAAAAAAAAAAGAATAAAACGCAAATTGATTTGGAACTTCAGCACAGCTTTAAATTGTAAACCCATTTACGTAGTATTCAAATACTTTTTAAAACAGCAAGACTGTGTATGTTCCTGAGACATGGCCTCATATGCTATAGAGGAATGTTGGTTCCTTATGTGTCAAAGGTCAAAGGAGAATCTGCTAAAATAACGAGTACCGCACTTCAAAAGGCCAGGTAGAGTTCGAAAAAGATCAGAAAAATAATCATAGCTTACGAACAGCTTTGATAATGAAACAAGATAGAAGAATTAAATATTGAAGAGCTTTTTAATTATAAGATAAGATTTAGATTGAAGCTGCTAATGAATAATATTCTCATATCGAATAAAGGAAAGAAAGCTTAGCTGATTAACTTATACCAACAAATAAATTTGATGGAGACATTACAACAGCGATTTTGTCAATTGATTTTTTCCATTACTTTGCTCTGACTTAGCATAGTTCTAGCCGTTTGCAGGTAAATCTTCGATTTGTTTGTTAATATCAAATGTTTGTTAGTATCAGTAAGAGATATTTTCTATTGATTCTAGAATTAATTGATAAAACACGAATAAATTGATAAACAAAATTTAGCGGACGAAACACATCTAAATAAAATAAAATTACCGAACGTAGTGCATCGAGACTCGATTTTAAGACATAATTGGTATTGCGTCCGCGAATAAAAAACAACCTAATTCTTTTGATAAGCTTTATTTTTCATTTTCTAATATTTTTTTTAAATAGGTAAATTTCTTAAAGCTCTTTCAACACGTTCAACCACTTTGTCGCGCGCTTTGCTCAATCTCAACAACTGTATTGGATATAGTTCTCTTGTGATGGTTTTTGCTTTGAGAAGTTCATAATAAATCACACCGGTCAGGTAACACCAGATATTCAGCAAAACCATTGGATTCGGTTCGGTCGAGGTAATAATGAATCAAGTTGCGATATGATCAGGGAAATTTCATGCTTTTTTTGAATGATAGGAATTGTGCAGGAATTCCTACCGAGTGTTCCGTTGAAGTAACGTTTCGCACATGACGAGCCGATGTGCCTTCATCTTGAATCACTCCTAGCGAATGTAACCTTGACCATGTTGCTTGACGGGTCACTCCTAGTATCCCAGCCTGCACATCTTGCGTTTGGCTACGATTTTCCTCCAATTATTTCCGGAAAATCTCCGCAAACATTCAATTGTTCTTTATGTACTTCGTCTGCTGGGGTGACGCTAATTCACCGCTAATTCAGCGCCGAAAATGACGCAAATTCACACTGTTGTGACATAAAATTGTGCAGTGCGGTTGTTAACGGCGATTTGCTTGGTTGTGTTTTGGCACAATATCTTCGAAAGGACGCTCAATAAGTGAGTCTTGCATGCCGGGAGAAGGTCCCTACAAAGCTGATGCCCGGTCCTGCCATATGAAAAGCCATCTCGGCCACAAGATTATCTCGCATTCAGAAGCAATTAGTTCCTCAAATTATATTATACCACTACGCTATAAATCTATTAATAATAGAGTGACAAACAAACTGAAGGCAAGATCTTACTCCAGTCAAAACATCCAATTACTTTACACACTCTAATCGATCTATTTGATCTGAAAAAAAAAAAAACACAATTTACAACTTCCAGTTTGCTCACTTTCTTATCACTAACTTGTGCTTCTGTTTTTGGCAGTAACAAAAAACCAATGGCTAAACGCTATACATTTTATAATCATCCAACTTCGGAAGTTAACCTCTATCAATCAATCTCTTTCGCCTTAAATAAATAACACGTAACTGCACCGAAGGGAAAGAGAGGAAGAGAGAGGGAGAGAGTGAGAAGAAAACGAAACGTAACAGAATCCGCCAATAATGGACAGCTTTATGATGTGCAGTCCGGTTTGTTCCGGAGTTCCGAATCCGGTTGGCAGGCTTCAACAACAAAAAAGGCACCAAACCAGATGACATAAATCTTTGCACGTGAAACAAATAAACTCCGAGCCGAAAAATCAAAGACACAAAATCAGCACAATAGCTAGCGGAAGTATGCGAGTCCCCCAGTTATGTCAACAGTAGGACAGGTTCGTCACTAAAATTTTGTTTGTGAATAATTCGCTTTAAAGGCTAACACTACTTCCACCATGTACATACTTCCATGCAAGATGCGAAAATTGCAGCACAACACGAAGACAACATTAAATAAAACAGAAAAAAATAAATCTGCCTCGGAAGGTAAGTGGTAGAAAATTGGGATTGCGCAACAACGGAACTTAACTTACTGCGGCAACTGTACACTGTGCATGTGTGTGTGTGCGTAGACTTTTTTATGAATAAATCGCGTAACAATTCCGTACCGATTAATAGGGCTCAAAACAATATGCATCGATTAAGGTACATTGCGGTCTGAGGTGTGATCACCATCATCACCATCATCATTACCAACCAATGATCAGCTCAACAGGCTGATCGTGGTCGACTTGATTGGAGATTATCGGACCACAATGCCTTGTTTGGTTTGGTATTCGCCGCAGATAGACCGCAACACAGCAGCGGACAACAGCAATGACAAAATGATCGCGCCATCCCTATATTATGACATCGTTACCCTGGCGGGATCAAGGGCAATTGATCACTTACACAGTAACACACCTGGAGTTGCCGCAGCTCGTGCTCTTTGGGACATGGTGTGATTAATAAAGTCAATCTAAGATGCAACGTCAGAACACACGACACACTCGCTCTAGTATCGATTCCCGATTTGGTTAGTTATTATACAGGGAATGTGCTCAATTAAATTCTAATCGAATGCAACGATCCCGGCAGTTAAGTGGGGCAACTTTGCAACTCAACTCAGCTGGGACAGTTGGTGCGTCCCGGAACAGCTGGGAACGACAGCGTTCTAGATTGTAGCAGAGTACGCCGAGACCCACCTGGTGCTGCTGTTGATTGAGTGTTGCATGCTGCATGGAATTCTTCACCAATTGCATACGGATCGGATACGGCTGTGTTCCGGAACGTTCTATTCCAATTCCCATCGTTTCCTACGTATGGCCCTGCCGTGCAAGTCCAATGACGAATGTGTGGCGCTAAACGGTCGTGAGAGGTGTGGAGCTTTTATTGTTTGTTTATTGTTTCGTTTTTTGTTTCGTCTTTTGATCTACCATCCACCACCGTTGAGCATGCAAATGGTGTGTTGCAGCCAATGCACATGTTGGTGTGCAAGAAGCTGCAGTTGGAATGAGATTTTAGTTTTGGGCGATATGATTTTAGTGAATAAGTACCCTCCATTTAGCTTAGTCTTTCAAGTCATTCTAATTAATTAGACTTAATATTAAAAAAACACACCCTGTCTAAAATTCTTCTTTAAACTACTTGGTACACCCTCAGAAGCCGTTAGGAAGAGTCCGAGAAGCAATGTTTGGAAAAGGTTGTAGAATCAAAAAAAAAAGAACAATCCCCATCTCTAATGCGGAGAAGGTCGCCTGATCGTACCTTAGCCTTGATCTAAGACTGTACACTATAAACTCATCCTTAACTTGTTAGTGACTTTTAATTTTGTTACACTAAATAAAGATCCTTACAAGCTCAAAGTAAAACCATATGAAGCTAACTTTAAGAAATACTGTATTAAATGTGTAGAAAAACGCACAAAGGTTTGGTGTTTATGAACAGTTTTGACAGCGAACTTTATTCCCGTTTTCTACCAGTTTAGAAAAACATGAACTAACAATGCTCTTGCTATTTTTGGATTGTGCTCAAGATGAAGTGGAACATTGCCAGATAGAATTGGACTCAGTTAGATTAACTAGGCAACTTCTGGACACATTATCCATCCATCAGTCGTTTGAAGCCTTTATATTTTGTGGGTCCTGATGGAATTTCTGCGACAATTTCTCGCCTCGTCGGTAGCACCTTTACTAACGAGCCACTTTAAAGATTTACATAGGTATTGAAACCTTCCCTAACTCCTGGAAGGTCTCCTGGCTACAAAAGGCTACAAACATGAGGCCGTTAAATATCGTGGCATAACTTCTATTTGTGCAAGTTTACTGATAGCAATACTGAAACGTGAGTTAAGCCTGGTCGTAGATACGATAGCGGCGCCGGTCTTCACACGATAGGACCGGGGTTCAAGTCTCATCTGGGCCGTTCCCCCATAGTGAGGACTAACTATTCAACTATGCGATAACAATAAGTCTAGTAAGCCACAAATGGCAGGCATGACCTAAGAGGTCGTTTGGCCAAGAAAGAAGAATCAATATCAATTTAATCAATAGTTTTTGTGTGTCTAGCTATATCTCTTCTCATGAGCATGCCTTTATGCAGAAACGTTCTTGGTCGTTTAACCTCAAGTCTCTCGTTTGATCTGTGTTGGACAGCATCTCCGTTGGTCGACAAATCAAGTCAATACTATTTATACTTTTAAGTATCATTTGACAGTATTCCAATTGACCTCTTACTCGTCAAATTGGATAGACTTGGTCTGGGTAATCCTATTCTTGTCTTGGGTATATCCAAGATCTAGTATAACGTTAAGAGTGCGATAAGGACAAGGAAGAAAGTTTTTCCAGGAGATAGCAGGCCACCAAAATAACTTCAGACCTAAGGTGACCTACTGTCGAAATATGGATGGAAATCTGGTCAGTAGTTACCAGCCAGAGGTCCTCTCGCGATGGGTTCAGTGCTTTGATAAATTAATAAACAATCAGTTCAACGAACAGCTAGAGGCTGCATTAGCACCTGATATCAAGCTACTGCCACATAGCATTGACGATACACGAAAGGACATCGGTCGGCTTAAGAACTACAAGGCACCAGGTACCGACGGAATAGTAGCCGAACTGATAATAAACGGTGGGGTATTACGGTGTTGAACAAAAGTTACTACTTATCTAACTCCAAAAAGATGTTTAAACACAGAGCCAAGTGGTCACAGTTAAAGCAAAATATTACGTTTAACAGGCTGCTTCTGATCAATGTATTATCTATTTACCGTGTATTCAAAGACTTCTTGACTTGTTCTGGGAATGGTAAATTGATACAATCTGTTAACCAAATATCGTTCTTTGTTAGCAGGTGCGTGCTGGGTAATCAACATAAGTCGCTCAAGTAGGAGAGCCCTCAGAAATACAAAAAAAGTCCGAGACGTATATTCTTATTTTCGATAGTAACCATGTTTCATCCACTACCGTGCACTCGACACAAACAATGTTTTTGTCCCACTAATTTAACAGTCAGCGAACGCCATGTCAACAGTAATACTAAAACGGTTGTATACATGTTCCGATTTGATACTGCATTCCTTTTTTCATTGTGAGAAGTTATCCATCATCCCTCAAGATTTTTAAAGATTTTTTTTTAACAATCATGTTTCTGCATGTGTTCCTCATGTATTTCTTCACGGACTGTCCCAAAAATAAAGTAAGTCAATAAACGGTAGGTGCGTTAGGAAGTAAAGCAGATCCGATTCCACAAAAACACACAAAACAAACATCGATGCGGCACCATAAACCGCACGCACTTTGCCTAATTGCTCTAAACAGTTTTACCTTCGAGTGAACATTCCCGACGCTTTGTGACGCTAAGTTTTCAGTTCCAGCAACAGGAAGTAGAGACACATCTTTACCGACATCAAAGCAAGTAGGGTAAAGCGGCAGAGTCTCACTGTCAAACGAGGTTCATTATTTGTCGCATTGTCGCCACAAACCCCAAACCCTGATGCTGATGCTGTTCCGATTGACAAACGAAACCAACGATGGTCACCACCGCCACCACCACGATTGGTGCAGCTTAATTATAAATGCGCATCACCGTTAAGATCGTTTGGATTGAGCTCCTTTTTCCGCTGTGCCACACACACACACACACGACACGACACTGTTATCTGACCGACTCAATGGCATTCCGATCGGCAGCAGGGTTCGGCCTACGCTGGTCGACCCCCGTTGGACGGTGGACGATACAGTTGTCAAGGTCCTTTCGAACCGATTGTCGGCAAGAATGGAAACAATCGTTGTCGCGCTAAACTGACAGTGAGTATGAGTCAGCGTTTGGTGTGTGTTGTCGCGCACGGACAGGCGCAGTGCGCTCGTGTCCCATCTTCTGCGAAAGGGAAAGTATTGCTCGGGAACATCCGGATACGATCGACACATATACCAAGGGGTTGCATAATGTGTGCATTCACGCGCTGCCCATCGATGCACCTGCAGCGGTAGAACGTGATACAATTATACCAATAAATATCGTGTACGGTTGTTTGCATGACACCGCACCGCAGCATCGTGTGGGATTAAACTGTCGCTAACGGCTCAATTCTCGTCGCTCCATCTAGTTACCGCGTGATGTATGCAAGTAGATCCGACTGGCGTCGATTAATTGAATTAAAATAATAGACCGTATGTCCGGCAACTTGTTGAAGGGGAGAGTTCGGAGGGTTTGGAGGGACATTCGAACGCTGACGTGATGGCATCCAAACGGGATGGATTGACGTTTATTTTTTTCTATGGTGCAAATAATTCAATCAGCAAACAGGAACATTTTACTATCTTGGACGCTGGTCGACCCCCGTTGGACGGTGGACGATACAGTTGTCAAGGTCCTTTCGAACCGATTGTCGGCAAGAATGGAAACAATCGTTGTCGCGCTAAACTGACAGTGAGTATGAGTCAGCGTTTAGTGTGTGTTGTCGCGCACGGACAGGCAGTGCGCTCGTGTCCCATCTTCTGCGAAAGGGAAAGTATTGCTCGGGAACATCCGGATACGATCGACACATATACCAAGGGGTTGCATAATGTGTGCATTCACGCGCTGCCCATCGATGCACCTGCAGCGGTAGAACGTGATACAATTATACCAATAAATATCGTGTACGGTTGTTTGCATGACACCGCACCGCAGCATCGTGTGGGATTAAACTGTCGCTAACGGCTCAATTCTCGTCGCTCCATCTAGTTACCGCGTGATGTATGCAAGTAGATCCGACTGGCGTCGATTAATTGAATTAAAATAATAGACCGTATGTCCGGATACTTGTTGAAGGGGAGAGTTCGGAGGGTTTTGGAGGGACATTCAAACGCTGACGTGATGGCATCCAACCGGGATGGATTGACGTTTATTTTTTTCTATGGTGCAAATAATTCAATTAGCAAACAGAAACATTTTACAATCTTGGTAATGTTTGTTGAAGCATACTAGATGCAGATTAATTTTTGCCTGTTTTACTGACTATCCAGGACTGACAGGACTGACTATCCAGCTACGGGTAAAACTAAGTCATAGAGAGCTAGCAATAGCGGGCCAAGACCTCACGAGTTTGTAGTGTCATGGAAGAAGAAGAAGATTGATACTGGCCAAAATGGCCGAAAGTGTTCAAGAAGTCACAGGATCAAACGGAACAAACAGAAAACCAGACAAATTCATTGGTTGCCAAATTTTTCAACTACAGTTTAGTGATTAAAGTATTGTTGATCGATGTAGAGAAAATAGTATCTTAGTATCCGATTACTAGTATCCTAGTAGAAATTTCATTAACATAAAAATTAGTTATACATATTTCCATCCTTCAAAAAGTGTTTCAAAAAAACTGTTTAATTGTTAATATAAAACACGCCTTCAATAACAAATACATTATCGGTATCAAGAATTACAAATATGTGTTTAAAGCTTATATTGGGAAGTACTTTTTAGTACGACATTAGCACCCACTATTAGTAAGGACTGAGAAAAGAGTCGACTGTCAAACTGAACACTCAAACCTCTAATTTAAAAGACACATTTTACTTTAAACTCAATTTCATCTTTTAAAGTAGCTAAAAGGCAATATCAGGTCAGGAGCCTAGAAGTTATTTAAAAAAATGTAAATTAAGTAATTTGCATAGAGAGATAAAGTATGAAAACAATCAATAAAATTACTAAATGAGTTAATTAGTAAATAAAAAAAGATTTAGATGCGTAGCTGAAGTATTTTAAAATGTTGATGCGTATTCTCTGTTCATAAGAATATAAAGAAAAATCACTAAACCTATAGAACAGCAAAAACCGAGAAACCTAATGATCATTTTCGTAATAAACAAAAATCAATAAGCAATTAAAATGTTATAATATTATTAAGAATACGTTTTTTTAATACAAACATTCCATTCTTGCAATTTTTTCTTGACGTAAATGAATTTAAAACATACTTTTATCCATTCATAATATTATGTGTTTAAGAATAAAAACAATTAAATTAGTTAATTCTTCGGCATGTTCAGTCCCTTGTGTCCCAAATTTTTGAAAAAATGTTCTTGCCCGTGCCCATTTTCATAATAACATAAAGAACCTTATCTTGATGACCCATTAAAATCAAAAGACAAATATAAAAATATTGTTTAAAAACAACGCTTATAATCCCCGGTCGAGAAGTGGAAAATTGCATTCATCGATGGGTTTACTTCAACAAGAACCTCTGTACAAAGAGACGATCACTTATTTAGTTTAAAAAGCAACATAAGTAACTAATTGAAAGTGGAAATTCAAACACTTAATATTGATTCAAAACAAATCTATGCCTCGCTTGTTTGCTCAACCATTGAATTCAACGCGGTAACTTGGACGCCTTCTTAAAGTATCTGTTTATAGCTAAGATTCTATATCACCATATTTATTAGAGAGAATAAATATTTATGCACCTGAACGGACGCTTAGAGTAAGAGAGGCCTTACGAACACCTCATACGAATAGAGCCTATGTCAGCAATGCCCCACTGACAGCGATGTGCAAACGATTTAATGAATTCAGACACTTTTACGACTTGAATATCAGTACCGCCACATTCAAAAATAACATATTACTGAATTGAAAAATTCGAACAGGCTTAGATTAATTAATAATATGTAAAAATGATATATGTAAATGTATTACGAAGGTTCAACTAGACGTATCAATAAGAAAAACAAACAATCGAACAAAACAATCAATAAGAATAAATTAGAAGAAGAAATAAAAATCCCTTATCATATGCTTACTTTTATAAATTACTTTGGAAATTATATTGACAAAAAGGCATGCCGAAATCCACATTCGAAAAGGAAAAATTTAATTTTTCAAATAAAACTAATTAAAGACAATAAGTGTGTAGATTAAGCAAAACACTAATTTTCTAAACATTAACACACACCGACTGCACCCACACCAAAAGTGTGCCATTTCGTGGCGTCCCATCCCTTCCTCATTACACCATATCGCCCCCGAAGCCGATGCACACCACACCTGATTAGGAAGTCATGGTCAGTTCGACACCCTTCAGCAGCACACCTTCCTCTTTAAGGGCAACCGCAAACATAACCCCTCTCTCCTCACCCCATGCTCCCCTCCTCACTCCAGTAAGTCTAGCGAGAGTCCCACTAACCCAATGCTGTTTGTACAGATGCGTGGGATTTCTGACCAGCACCGGATCATGCCACACAACAGCAGCACACAGAACGCACGTAGTGAAAAATGCTGACCCATCGCTACGGTATGCAAATCATCGGCAAAAATAGGCGACTGCACTACGCCCATTCAAGGTCGTATTGGATAATCCACTAAACACACACACACACATTGAAAGAAAGCATCAACATGAGACGCGAGAAGGAGGATCGATCGTGTGTTTTGTCGATAAAGAGATATTAATTAATAATCGACCATGTCCAACATACTGGCTAGCATATCATTTTCTCTCGACGGACCGAGAGCTTGACGAGTCTAGATTTTTCCTACCTTCCGATTGCGATTGCGCCGCCCGTACGCTAAACCACAGCGTATTCGCATGAGAAAACAAGGGTTTCGCTTATTTTCCCGCTAAACGCACATCAAATTTGTCATTGGCCTAGCCACACGGCGCGCCCTGCTGCAGAACAATGCATCATGCTGCACCGCGGGTGCAATTGCATCTTAATATGGCTTACCCATTAACGAGCCAGCATAAAATTGTGGCTGTTGCAACGAAAGAAGACACAATCTAGCGGTAGCAAACAAAAAAAAATCATAAACTCACCATCATCATGCTGCTGATGTAGCAAATGTAAAATGCATAATGTACGCACGATCGTTCACGATCGCCTCCGTCTGTCGGAAAAGCGGTGTTGTTGGGTGCGTGCGTGTAAATTGAGCACCCTCGGCTCGACCCTTCTGTACGCTAAAGGGGCCGTTTAGTGGAAAATCTTGCCCCGTAATGCAACATAAAGGCTTTTGGGATGGGAAAAGGTAGAACAAGCAAATCGATATGCCGCCCCGAAAGAGAATGGACAGTTGGGGGTTGTTTCTCCCCCGTTTTTTTTTGCGAAAAATTGATGCGAAAATTGTACACCCCACATTCGGCTTGACGGCAGAAGAAGCTTGTCCGATAATGCAGCCCTTGCGTCTCGTCCGCTATTAATGAGCACCTACCCTAGGTCCAACAGCGTAAGGTTGGGTCGACCTATCAAATCATCCACCCCTCCGAAAAGAGGGGGAGTTTGGTACGAGCCGGTGCCACTAATCAGCCCGAAAAACACCATGCGTCCGCTTCCTAAGAGTGTGTGTGTGTCTCCCACTTCCGAACAGTGAGCGATAACGCTGGCCGCTAGAATATGGCGCGCAAGCGACGAACCCGGTTAACCTGGGCCCGTGTATATAAGCGAACCGGATCACCGATAGCTCGTCAGTCAGTTCTCAAACGCCTCTTCAACTACAGCTTCGCTTAGGAAGTGCTACGAACGCAGCGTTCTTTGCGCAAAAGCTAAACTACCCAAAAAACCACTTACTTCCCACCTCACCAAAACCAACAATGGCATCGTTCAAAGTTGTAAGTGTTACCGTACTTAGAGGATGTGTGTGTGTGTCTTTTCAAAATAAAATAGTGGTCAGTGATAGTGAAAAAAATAAGAAAAGAATTGAATTCTCAAAAGATTTCGAAGATTATAATTATGTGTTACGGGGTTCGTCGCTTGCTGTTTCAAAGGAACCGTCGTTGAAGTCTTTCGTTTTAAATTCGTTGTTTTTCGAAATCTGTTGATAATTTAACGTGGATTTCCGTAAAATAATGTGTTTTGAATGTAAATATGGTTTTATAAACCGTTTGGAAAACTATTTTCAAATTGTTAAAGCCATTTAAAAGTACTTTTTAAGGTGACATGAGCACCAAGGTTCGCGGGTTCGTCGCTCACATTCTTAGCGGCGAACCTTTTGATATCTCAACTCAACTTGGAAATGATTCCTTTCGTTTTGGAGCAGGAAAATCACGTTACAATTTAAGTTCTTAATTTATAATAGAAGAAATAGTACTTTAAATGCTTTATAAGCTCATCAAAAAGTAAATTAAATTTACTTACATTTCGTATTCCTTCTCTCGTAACAGACCCTTTTCTTCGCCCTCGTCGCCGTCGTCGCCATGGTGTCGGCCATCCCTGCCCCACAACAACCGGCTGCAGCCCGGCAAGCGATCGAACCCCGACCAGCGGCCGCTGCCGATGCCGCGGACGAACTGGAGGCCGGTGCCGACGATAAGGATCTGAAGGGTGCTTCGTCCTTCGGCTACGGTTACTACGGTGGCTACCCGGGATACTACGGATACGGATACCCTGGATACTCGTACAGCTATGGATGGGGTCGTGAGTTACCGAACACCGGCGCCGCAGCAGGGTTGTATTAATCTGTGTTTCCTTCGTTTATTTTCTCCCCAACAACAGGCTACCCGTACTACCGCTACGGAGGACTGTACGGTGGCTACTGGTACTAGAGTGATACGTGTTTTGTGCTAGATCACCCATTACGCCATTGCCATTACGCACCCGGATAAGCAACGCAACGCATTGATCTGTCTCACCGAAGCATCGAACCTATACCACCGTTCCCATCCTTCAAAACGTTTTTTCTCTCTCTCTCTCTTTAAGTCGATTCTTCTTCCAGTACCATCCCCTACTATCACAAACTTGACTCAACTTCTTTGTTTAAGCAATAGCAATAGTAATCCCTCTTTATTCTTTTCCATTAACCATCCCGCTCACCACGTTTCGGTGTTACGTGTTTTGTTCGTCTATTTTTTTACTGTGTTAACGTTTATATTTATACAAAGCAAAGCAAAGAAAAACCAAAACGCTGCCGTTCGAATGAAGCAACAAAAAAGCGCGAAAAGAAATGCATGAAACTGGTGGAAACTTTTGTATATAATGGATATTCTTTTTTTCTATTAAAAAGAGCATAAACAGTACGCCGGTGTGTGTATATATCTGTAGTGGGTAAAATAGAAACAATTGGAGAACAATTTCTTATTAACCGTTTTTCACAGCTCGACATCGTAATGTTTTCTCCGTACGCCTGTAATATTTCGTTCGCCGAGCACGATAATTTCTAGAAGTGCAATTAAAAATGTAACGGAACTTTGCTAATTGCACCACTGCACGTGTGAAAGAAAATACTGTGCACATAACGGAAATTCTACCGAGAACACCCATTTTTCCCTTAGAATGCAACAACGATCTTGATTACGTAGCAACAAAAACAGCGTTCACATGCAAAACCCGTACGCAATTTTGACCAATTTCCGTTAATCTCAACACGCACTCACATAATATAGCCGGTCTGTCATGTCAAGTGGCAGGTTTTTCACTCGCCTAATTGCTAATGGCCGCCTCTTAATTGCTGCCAAACGGAATGTGCTGAATGGAAGAGAATCATACAGACGTTTCAAAACATCATTCAAACAATTTTAACAAACCTCTCGTTTGATCTGATTATAATTTAAATAGTTACCCTAAAGTGGCTATGTAATTGGGGTGTTGGGAATATCATAAAGACGCGTGGCATTTGCATCCGTGTCAGTGCGAGTATGATGCACCGCATCTAAGCTCTTGAAGGTTTTAGCTAGTATGTGTACCACACCAAACAGTTGATTATTGTGCATCATTTGCATACTACTATGTTGGGTGGCCGACGAGTAAATAATTCATTATCGATTCTACATCCATCGCGCTAATACCTATGGTCGTTGTCCATAAGCGGCCGACGGTGTACTACTAATTAGGCATCTAATTCGACCATGTTTTTTTTTTTGCAAGAGACCGTTCAATAGTCGCTTCCAGAGCGCTCGCATCGTTCCCGTACCAGGTGCAGACTGACATTGTGCTTCGTGAAACACGCCCGTGAAGTTTTCTAGGGGAGTGTTGCCAAACGAGAAGGTTAACGTAACCATGCCGTAACCGAGCTAGCTTTGAAGGGGTCAAGTTCAGATGGTGCAATAGCGAGACTGCAATCTAAAACGAGTATAAGATATTCAAGGGTTAGGTACATTCAATACATTACATTAATCTTCTTCCTACGGAGCACGTCTTGTAGACAGGGCCTGGCGTCCAATTAGTTTCCAGGAAACTCGGTCCATGGCACTCCTCCACCCCCGGCTGCATCCGTTATCTCTCAGGTCAGACTCCACTTGATCCAGCAAACGAGCTCGCTGTGCTCCTCTACGCCTCGTGCCGAACGGGTCGCTGACGAGCACTTTCCTGGCAGGGCATGAGTCCGGGATCCTCATCACGTGCCCCAACCAGCGTATCTTTTCGGCTTTGGCAACCTTCAGAATGTCTGCATCGTCAAACAGCTCAGCTAGCTCGTGGTTCATTCTCCTTCTCCACACGCCCTGCTCGCACACACCGCCAAAGATAGTCCGTAGCACCCGCCGTTCGAAGATGGCGAGTGCATTGGCGTCCTGTGCCAGCATAGTCCAGGACTCGTGCCCGTAGAGGACTACCGGCCGTATCAGAGTGCGATATATGGCGCATTTCGTGCGTTGTTGGAGTCTTCTCAGGAGTTTGTGGAGCCCGTAGTAGGCACGATTCCCCAGAACAATGCGCCTTCGGATTTCGCTAATTACGTTGTTGTCCGAAGTTACGATCGTGCCAAGGTAGCAAAACTCCAGTACTTTTATTTTTTTTATTTATTTATTAATTGTAAAATCAACGGGCCACGAGGCCTAATTGAGTAGCAAAGATAGTTATTTGCGACTACGACTGTTCCTACAACTGCTGCTCCGTAAATAACTGCGGCCATGGGAGAAGACGGAGCCTGTCTCTAAGACTACAGGAAGCTAGGCTTAAATCAAACGCTTCCGAGACGGAGTTAACGGCCGCTGACATGCGAAGCATAGGGTCTGACCGACCAGCGCTGGAACGGGGCTGAATAACTCGAAGTGTGTCCCTGGTCCTGAGTGTATGAGATGGTGCATTCAGATCGATGCAAGACAATAGAGACGGCAAGTCAATACTTCCGTTCAGCAGACCTGCAATGAAAATGCACTCAGCATTACGCCTTCGAACAGAAAGCGGTTCAAGACGCAGGAGACGACACCGAGCAGGATACGACGGAAGATTCCGGCGGTCTTGCCATGGAAGCAAGCGTAAGGCATAGCGAGTTAGCTTACGCTGGATCGACTCAATTCGTGCAGAACAGGAGGCAGTTGTGGGGTTCCAAAGAACACAAGCGTATTCCAGGACCGAGCGAACGATACTGCAGTAGACGGTCTTGATGCACACTGGATCACGAAATTCTTTGGTGGTTCTAAAGATGAGGCCAAGTAATTGGTTACCTCTGGTGATGACGTCATCGGTGTGCAGTTTGAAGGTCAGATTCGCGTCTAAAAGTATTCCGAGGTCCCTGGCAAAGGTTTGCCGTTTGACTGCAGTGCCATCAATATGATAGGTAGACATGATCGAATTTCGGCTGCGACTGAACGACACAGTAAAGCATTTGTCAATGCAGATAGCTAAACCGTTGCGATTGCACCAGGAGCAGAACAAGGCGAGACATTCCTGAAGTAACTTGGTGTCAGACGAGTTACGGACGGGTGCAAAAATTTTGGCATCGTCAGCATACAATAGGATGGTGCCGGAAGGTAGAGCCAGGACGACATCGTTGATGAAGATAACAAATAAGAACGGGCCGATGTTGCTTCCTTGAGGCACACCAGAGGTACTGATTATATCATGAGAGATGTGCGTGTCAATCTTAATTGCATAAGAACGATTCATCAGGTATGATTCGAACCACTGCAACATCTTGAAGGGAATGCCCAGCGTAGCAAGTTTGGCGAGAAGGATAGCATGGGGGAGCGAGTCAAACGCTGCTTTCAGATCAGTGTAAATCGTGTCGATTAGAGCTCCGGTGTTCATTTCACTACCTCGACGGGTACTACCTCGAGATCGTCGCCGTCAACTAACACTCTGCTTCCGAGTCGTGCTCTATCACGGTCAGAGCCTCCGGCAAGCAGGTATTTTGTCTTCGTCGCATTGATCCTCAATCCAATCCTATCGGCCTCGCGTTTCAGTCGGGTGTACGCTTCGCATTATAGATTGTATCTTACAGTCAATAGGCAAGTCAAGATTGCATTCTTTCGTAATGCTGGGGAATAATTTTTAACTAACTTTTAACCGCTAACAAAGGCTGCATTTCATCCTTCAAAATTATTCATTTATATTTATTTAATTTCTAGCGACTATTGTAAAAAATCTTTAATATTTCAAAGCTACATTTGTATCACATTCCTCAACGTTAATTCATAAGCTCATCCTGCAAATTAATCAGGAACATTTGCTACTGCCAAAAGGGAAAGTCAAGATTGCTGTCTTTGGTTTCTAGTTAGGCAGGAGAATATGTTAGAAGTCGATGAACAGGTGGTGCGTGGGGATCTGGTGCTCCCGGCACTTCTGGAGGATCTGCCGTAGAGTGAAGATTTGGTCGGTAGTGGATTTCCCTCCAAAAAATCCAGCTTGGTAGCTCCCGACGAAATCTGTAGCAAGGGGCGCTAGTCTGCAGAAGAGTATTCGGGACAGGATCTTGTAGGCAGCATTCAAGACTGTGATGGCTCGGAAGTTAGCACAGTCCAGTCTGTCGCCCTTTTTGTACACTGGGTGAATAACACCCAGTTTCCAGTCGTCCGGTAGTTCTTCCTGGTCCCATATCCTAACAATTAGCCGATGCATAATCGCGGCAAGCCTCTCCGGGCCCATCTTGAATAGTTCAGCCACCAGCCCATCACTGCCAGCTGATTTGTTGCATTTCAGCTGTCTGATAGCACTGATGACATCATCCAAGGATGGCGGGGGCACTTCGTCATTATCATGCTGGCTGTTGTAGTGTTGTTCTCCTCTGCTTTCTGCGCCTGGTCCGTACTCTCCTGTATCCGCTCCGTTCAGGTGTCTGTTGAAGTAGCACTTCCACCTATCGATCACCTCTCGCTCGTCCGACAGGATATCTCCCTCCGCGTTGCGGCACATGGCGATCACGGGAGTAAAACCGCTTCGTGCCGCATTCAGCATCCTGTAGAACTTACGAGTTTCCCCCGACTGAGACAACTGCTGCATCAGCTGCTCGTCCGACTCCTTGTACATTAATATACAAGCCTTTGGGATCGGGTTGTTCGGTGCGAACCATTGTTTCTCAAAACAATTTATCCAGCAATTCATCTTGACATAACATGCGTTATTATTCCTCTGATATCGTTACATACCTAGTATGACAGTAAGCAAGTCCGGTACAAAGAGATCGTGATATCTAATCAAACAATCGATAGCAATACGTAGTTCTGTAGCTCTACCGCTTCATATATTGCTTAGCTTTTCATGAAACTTTAACGTTTATTTTATACGATAAGGATATACAGAGCAGAACACAACAAATAGCCGGATTGTGCACTGCTCTGTGCTACCCTTCAAATGCAGCTATAGTGGTCGTCTACATAAATCTATCCTTGTAATGAAGCGTGTTGTTACATATATGATGCCGATTACTTCATCATCCTCTCCAAACAGTCCATCGATACCATTCATTTAACGATCTATTATTGTTCTCCTATAAATATATACCAAACCTATGCTTGCTCACTCTACCTTTCTAATAACAAATCATCCAGCTTGGAACTGTACTAATCATACATTCTAGCTGTAATCCGTCTCTAACGGGTGGATAATATAGTTTTACAACTTAATACACTCGTTGTTACACGTTGCTGTAAATATAATGCATATTATCCGCTGCCTCTAAATACGTATCACTCTATATCAAAAAAACATTGTGTGTTGTTTCACTTATTTGCTCACTTTACAAATGCCAATGGATGTGTGTGTTTGTGTTAAGTTATTTGAAATGCTTTTGCAGATTTTATAGAGTTCGCTCTCAACTGTTTTCCTTTCTTCCGGTCCCGTCGATTGGTCAACAAATCACACAACGGGGAAAGAATGGCAGAACCGATCCGTTCCTAACGATAGAAACTTAACAAACAACAAAAGTATCATTCTCATCAATCGTCAATCGACAAACCGCACAATCGCTTACGATCATCAAAGCTTAGGCACACACGTTTCGCAAAAAGTCCCTTCGAGTTCAGTCCAGCACTTGCACCATGCTGTGAAAACCCCTTCATAACGTTTGCTCTTCTGCTACCTTCGACAGCATGTTTTAACTTAACGAGAAAACTTACAAACTTCTAACGATCAGTACGAGAAATGATTGATTGTTTCGAACGAGGAAAATACTCCAATTGCACTTTCGTTCAGGTAATTTCGTACTCCACCAACGATTCTTGTAGAATCTTTCAGTCACACCGAATGAGAAGCAACAACTTGCAAATAACAAATGGCGCCTCTTTCAAGCTTCCAGGCACTGTTCCGATAGTTTAACAATCTTAACTTAGTGTAGCAAAAAAAAAAACACATGAGTTCCCCCCGGTAAAGCACACCCGAAGGAACGATTTTCTAACAGCGTAATAGGATCGTTTAACGAGTTAAGTAATAATCTAGATCTTGGTAACCAATCCGTCCAGATTCAGCTCGGGCGGTACGTCAATCTCCTCCAGGTTCACTTCACTGTACTTGAACACCACCATCAGCGGGCTAACCATCTCTTCGGCCATCATGTACGTGTCTGACTCACGCTGTTCCGAGCGGAGATTTAACTGCTGCGTCAGCTTTTCGATAAACGCCGGCTTGATCTGGTTTTCGCAATCATCCGTCTTGTAGGATTTAATGATCTGCAAAGATACAACGGATACAGCGCATAGTTTAATTGTTTATCATCTATACTGTTCGTAAAATTCGTTCAAATACGATACCTTTAGAACCTGCGCCGTCGACAGTGCCGTACTCAGCTCCAGCAGCGTATGAACATCCTCCTCCGTTTTGCGTGCCTGCAGTATTGATGAGATCTGGTTGAGTGGCAGGAACGGTTTCATCACATCCGGTGCCATCTTCATCGTGCGCACCCATCCCTCCAGACAGCCCATATTGTACCGCAGCTTCATGCCCGTCTTCCACATGCACAGGTCGCCGCGCAACATCAAATTGTTCACCGACACGGCACAGATGTAGTACATCAGCTGCGTAAAGATCTGCTCAATGTAGCAGCCTTCCAGCCCAAAGCTGCTCAAATGATTGTACAGACAGTCAAGCTGCTGTACGAGCAGCTCCGGTTCGGAGCGACCCTGCTCCGGCGAAATGTCGAGCGACATCGTACGGCGGCTCTTACCGCGTGCCGTTTCGTCGTGATGCAAAATGGCGGGCACAATGTACTGCTTCAGACCGTCCTGTACCTGTCGGATCAGTACGCTGTACATCGACACGATCGTTTCGTGGATCACCTGACGGTATTCGGCCAGATCGAAGTTTTTCAGCTGCTGCGCGTTCTGTACGTCGGTGTTGAATTTTTTGTAATCGTCGTATCCACCGAACTGCTTCATTAGGTTGTGTAGGCTGTGCGGGAAGAAAAACGGAACAATAGTTAATTAGATAGAGCACGACACCGACAATAATTAAGCAAGGCAGATCAATCCTAACGAAAACCCCTACGAAGTCCCCACCAAAATTTGAAGACTTAGATACAACACTCAATGAAGAAACACTCAAAGAAGATCTCATACACGTTAGAGAATTTCCTTTAAACACTTGGAGTCACTCAGCCTACCATGTTAAATCGTTTAAAAATAATTGGAATTCAATAGTACGAACTGAAGCAAAGAGACGCCAAACCACGCCACTATTCATCAGTTTCCAGTATTATAACTATTACTGGTGATAAAAAGATTACAATAATCGAAAACATCGAGGTCGGTTTCACTATATTATCGACAACTTAGCCAAATATTGCTGGCAAAAAATGTTTTGGTGGGACCATCTCTGTGTCGTGTATGGTGAACTGTTTAATCCTAATATAGCCTCTAAGTAAACATGACAATTCTATTTTTAATAATAATGATTGTGTTGTGTGAAAAACGGACGCCATTGATTCATACAAAAAAACATCTTATACTTACGTTAGCGTATTTGCCAGCCACATGACCCGCACTTCGACCGAGTTCGCCCCACGGTACCGTCGTTTCAGCATCTGCACGAAGCGCGTCAACAGCGACTTTACCAGCTGATCCATATTGACTAGATCCGTGTACCGGGCACACATAAACACTACGTACGCCGGTAAACTCGGTGCAAGCGTCACTGCAACACGTGGCTGCAGATCCGTCACCAACCGTTGCAAGATCTTGCTCTCATCCTCCTGCCGATACTTCAGAATGCCCTGGAACGATTGCGTTTGCTTTTTCACCACCGCCACCATACTGTGGAACTCGTCGTTCATCAGTATGGAATCGTTCAAACCGTGATCCCGCAATCGATTCGACAAGATGTTGTTCTTCTTCAGCAGCTCATTGTTCTTCGCCAGCAGCTCATTTAACTGTTCCTGCAGCTCCACATACGCAGCAGTCGATTTCTTCAGCTCATGCCGTAGATACAGTTCATTCTGGCGTACCGTCTCCAGATCAACCTCGTCGCCAACCTGCTCCACACGCTGCTGCAGGATCGTTTGCAGCTCTCCGTTTTCCGTCTTCAGTCCATCGATGATGCGATTGTTCTCGACCAACGTTTCGTTGTTGGCATCCGTTATAGCACGCAGCTCCGATTCGAGCTGTCGGTTGACCAACTTTTGCGCTTGGAACGCTTCCATCAGTTCACCTTCGTCGTGTATTCGGAGGCTGGTTTCACCGTTCGCTGTTTGGCCGAGCGAACGCAACGATTGACTCTGCTGCGCTAGGACGGCCTTCAGCGAGATACACTCCTCACGGCGGCGCTTCAGCTCCTCCTGCAACGCACCGTACTGTGCGTCCATTTCGCGTGATTCAACGCCACGCTTGATGCTGTTGCGAAGAAGGTTATAATCCTGCCGTAGCTTTTCATTCTCAACCTCCAGCTCGGAGGCACGGATCGAGTCTTCCGTGCTGAAGGTGGAAGACTTCTTTAGCCGGGCTAGCTCTTTGCGCAGCTGGTCGCTCTTGGACTTTTCTTCCTCGAACAACTTTCAAAAAACATCTTATACTTACGTTAGCGTATTTGCCAGCCACATGACCCGCACTTCGACCGAGTTCGCCCCACGGTACCGTCGTTTCAGCATCTGCACGAAGCGCGTCAACAGCGACTTTACCAGCTGATCCATATTGACTAGATCCGTGTACCGGGCACACATAAACACTACGTACGCCGGTAAACTCGGTGCAAGCGTCACTGCAACACGTGGCTGCAGATCCGTCACCAACCGTTGCAAGATCTTGCTCTCATCCTCCTGCCGATACTTCAGAATGCCCTGGAACGATTGCGTTTGCTTTTTCACCACCGCCACCATACTGTGGAACTCGTCGTTCATCAGTATGGAATCGTTCAAACCGTGATCCCGCAATCGATTCGACAAGATGTTGTTCTTCTTCAGCAGCTCATTGTTCTTCGCCAGCAGCTCATTTAACTGTTCCTGCAGCTCCACATACGCAGCAGTCGATTTCTTCAGCTCATGCCGTAGATACAGTTCATTCTGGCGTACCGTCTCCAGATCAACCTCGTCGCCAACCTGCTCCACACGCTGCTGCAGGATCGTTTGCAGCTCTCCGTTTTCCGTCTTCAGTCCATCGATGATGCGATTGTTCTCGACCAACGTTTCGTTGTTGGCATCCGTTATAGCACGCAGCTCCGATTCGAGCTGTCGGTTGACCAACTTTTGCGCTTGGAACGCTTCCATCAGTTCACCTTCGTCGTGTATTCGGAGGCTGGTTTCACCGTTCGCTGTTTGGCCGAGCGAACGCAACGATTGACTCTGCTGCGCTAGGACGGCCTTCAGCGAGATACACTCCTCACGGCGGCGCTTCAGCTCCTCCTGCAACGCACCGTACTGTGCGTCCATTTCGCGTGATTCAACGCCACGCTTGATGCTGTTGCGAAGAAGGTTATAATCCTGCCGTAGCTTTTCATTCTCAACCTCCAGCTCGGAGGCACGGATCGAGTCTTCCGTGCTGAAGGTGGAAGACTTCTTTAGCCGGGCTAGCTCTTTGCGCAGCTGGTCGCTCTTGGACTTTTCTTCCTCGAACAACTTTCAAAAAACATCTTATACTTACGTTAGCGTATTTGCCAGCCACATGACCCGCACTTCGACCGAGTTCGCCCCACGGTACCGTCGTTTCAGCATCTGCACGAAGCGCGTCAACAGCGACTTTACCAGCTGATCCATATTGACTAGATCCGTGTACCGGGCACACATAAACACTACGTACGCCGGTAAACTCGGTGCAAGCGTCACTGCAACACGTGGCTGCAGATCCGTCACCAACCGTTGCAAGATCTTGCTCTCATCCTCCTGCCGATACTTCAGAATGCCCTGGAACGATTGCGTTTGCTTTTTCACCACCGCCACCATACTGTGGAACTCGTCGTTCATCAGTATGGAATCGTTCAAACCGTGATCCCGCAATCGATTCGACAAGATGTTGTTCTTCTTCAGCAGCTCATTGTTCTTCGCCAGCAGCTCATTTAACTGTTCCTGCAGCTCCACATACGCAGCAGTCGATTTCTTCAGCTCATGCCGTAGATACAGTTCATTCTGGCGTACCGTCTCCAGATCAACCTCGTCGCCAACCTGCTCCACACGCTGCTGCAGGATCGTTTGCAGCTCTCCGTTTTCCGTCTTCAGTCCATCGATGATGCGATTGTTCTCGACCAACGTTTCGTTGTTGGCATCCGTTATAGCACGCAGCTCCGATTCGAGCTGTCGGTTGACCAACTTTTGCGCTTGGAACGCTTCCATCAGTTCACCTTCGTCGTGTATTCGGAGGCTGGTTTCACCGTTCGCTGTTTGGCCGAGCGAACGCAACGATTGACTCTGCTGCGCTAGGACGGCCTTCAGCGAGATACACTCCTCACGGCGGCGAAATGAATGAGAAGCATGAAACGAAAACAAAAAAACAACCAAAAACAAATAAAACACTTTGCTCCGAATCAAAACCCCACGTACCTGACTTCTGGCCGCACTAACCATAATCTTAACACCGGCGGCCTGCGATTTCGCATCCACTTCCGAGTGACCTTCCTCCTGGGCAAGCATTAACCGCTGGCACAATCGCATCCCGGACGCTTTAAGCACGCTAACCAACTCCCGCGACACGGTGTCTCGGTTCTTCTCCAAAAAGCCACGCGACTCATACTGCACCGTATCGGAGAAGTGTTTAATCAGGAACGCACTCGTACCGAACCGTGGCCGATCGAAGTGTTTATATTTGCTGCACTTTTCCATCAACTTGCCAACCCAAGACTCGTCACTGCCCCGCGGCATCCGACACTCCTCATCCAGCAGATCCAAAATACCGAGCTTCGATTCGATCAGATCAATGCACGGCTGGTTATCGTAGAAGTCGATCATCGTCCACTCAATACCTTCCCGCAGGTACTGTTCCTGTTCCAGCTTGAACACGTGCTGATTAAATTGCTGCTGCAGCTTCTCGTTGGCGTAATTAATGCAGAACTGTTCGAACGAGTTGATATCAAACGTTTCGAAGCCGTAAATATCGAGCACGCCTGCAACAAAAAATCGAGAAAGTGATAAGCTTTACGTGCAAAAATGCTACCCATCAACCGACACATACCTATAAAGCAACAATTCTGCTTTTTGCTGCCAGCTAAATTTCGATTAATCTTCTGTACAATATGCTGAAACAGTTCCGCGTAGATGTGCTTCGCCAGTGCATCGCGGGTCGCTTCCGCCGTCTGTTTGTTCATCGGAATCAGCACACTATCGTTCATCGACTCGATCTGTCTTGTGACGAGCCACTTGCGCAACTCCGCCCGATCCAGCTGCAGTATGTCACAGGCAACGTTCAGGTGAAGATCATTGCTAGCGATCGAACACGCCTCACTGTCCACCTCCTGCGATTGGCTCTTCTGTCTGTGATTGAACACCACATTACCCAAATGCAGTACCGAAGCGATCACCTTCATTATATCGCCTATCTCCGCATCATCAAACCCGAGCGTCTTGAGCGCTGCGAGCGTATCCTCAAACTGATCCTTATCCGACAGCTTGTTAATGTTGGGCGATTCGCCCTGGTTCAAAAAGTGAAACTTATCCTGATGATCCAGCATCAGCTCGGGCCATTGATCACGCCCAGCGCACAGTTGATAGAAGATGGATATCAACTCGTTCGAACAGTTCTGCATTAATTACGCCAACGAGAAGCTGCAGCAGCAATTTAATCAGCACGTGTTCAAGCTGGAACAGGAACAGTACCTGCGGGAAGGTATTGAGTGGACGATGATCGACTTCTACGATAACCAGCCGTGCATTGATCTGATCGAATCGAAGCTCGGTATTTTGGATCTGCTGGATGAGGAGTGTCGGATGCCGCGGGGCAGTGACGAGTCTTGGGTTGGCAAGTTGATGGAAAAGTGCAGCAAATATAAACACTTCGATCGGCCACGGTTCGGTACGAGTGCGTTCCTGATTAAACACTTCTCCGATACGGTGCAGTATGAGTCGCGTGGCTTTTTGGAGAAGAACCGAGACACCGTGTCGCGGGAGTTGGTTAGCGTGCTTAAAGCGTCCGGGATGCGATTGTGCCAGCGGTTAATGCTTGCCCAGGAGGAAGGTCACTCGGAAGTGGATGCGAAATCGCAGGCCGCCGGTGTTAAGATTATGGTTAGTGCGGCCAGAAGTCAGGTACGTGGGGTTTTGATTCGGAGCAAAGTGTTTTATTTGTTTTTGGTTGTTTTTTTGTTTTCGTTTCATGCTTCTCATTCATTTTACGCGCTTTATGTTACTGTTACGTCGCAATATTGTAATGTCGTGTATCATATACTCTAATGCGCTATCTTCCGCTTGTTTTGTGGCGTCTCTACTCGCAATCGATCACGTTTGCTGCAGTCGGCGGAGAAGAGGAAAAAGGTTAGTTGTTTCATCGTGTCACACAACTGTCTGCTAACTGTGCACAGCTGGTGCAGTTTTTAAAGGATTATTGATGTGCCAATAGATGTAGAATGTGCACATGTCTTTATTATCACTATCTCTTTCGATTTAACGACAGACTTAAACACTTGAAAATGCCTGTTTTTGATTGTTCATTATTATAACAAGACTTAAATTTGTGTAAATTAATGTAAAAATTATTGTACTGCTATTATATTGAGAACAATTCTAGTCCGTAATGTACTGTTACCATATATTCATCAATTCATCAATTAGTTTTTGGAGTTTAAAATATTGGAACAGTTTGTTTCAGCATTTACTTTGATATGGAGTTCGAGTGATGGAATTTAATTTACTAATACTAACCTTCAACACATTATTGGACATTTAATATCTTGTTCATACCTGACCCGTCCCACAGCCAATGACTCAGAAACAGCAACGGAAAACGGTCGGTTCACAGTTCCGCGAGAGTTTGACTCAGCTGATAACGACGCTACACAACACGACACCACACTACGTGCGCTGTATTAAGGTATGTTCATGTTTGCGTTTAAAACTTACAACATTACTCTACCTCGTCATCATGCACACCTTTTCTCGCTCTCTCTCTCATTCGACCAGCCAAACGATGACAAGGCACCGTTTAAATGGGAAGCACCAAAGATCGTACAACAGCTGCGAGCTTGCGGTGTGCTGGAAACGGTACGAATATCCGCCGCAGGTTTCCCATCGCGCTGGAAGTATGAAGACTTTTACGAACGCTACCGGTTGCTCTGCAAACGAATGCAGATCGTCGACTGGCATGTGAAGGCAACCTGTACGAACATAGTGCGCAACTGGCTGCACGATCCGGACAAGTATCGGTTGGGCAACACGCAAATTTTCTTCCGTGCTGGGCAGGTCGCCTACCTGGAGCAGGTGCGAAGTGATACGAGAAAGAAGCACATCATCGTGGTACAGTCCCTGATTCGGCGGTTCATCTGCAGGAGACGGTATCTGCGGTTGAAGCAAACAGCGCTTGGTTTGCAGCGGCACGCCCGTGGCATGTTGGCAAGAAAGTATGTAAAGCAAACGCTCTTTCGTCCCACTCTCCACGAACACGTGCAATAAAATGTATTTCCATTCTTTCAGACGCGCTGATAATCTGCGAAAGAATCGCGCCGCCATCATCATACAGCGGTACACACGCGGTTGGCTGCAGCGCAAGAAGTACGTTCAGATACGGAAAGCGGTTTTGGGTCTGCAAACGCGTGCCCGCGGCTACATGGCTCGGCGCAAGTTTCACGAGGTGCTGGATAACTATAAAGCTACCCAGATACAGCGTTTCTGTCGCGGATATCTGGCCCGTCGTCGGTATCGGGCACGTTTGGCGAACATTATCAAGTGTCAGGCCGCTATCCGACGCTTCCTGGCGCGGCGTGCTTTCAAGAAGCTAAAGGCCGAGGCACGCACCGTCGCTCACATCCAGAAGATGTACAAGGGTCTCGAGAACAAGATCATCGAGCTACAGCAACGGCACGATGTACTGTCGAAGGAAAATGTTGCCCTGAAGAAGCAAAATGTGGAGGTTGTAGAGATGCGCCAGAAGCTCGAAGGCATGAAGCGGTTAGAGAACGAGCTGAAGCTGTTACAGCTGCAGTTGATCCAGAAGGACGAGAAGCTGATGCTCTCGATACGACAGCTCGAAGGCGAGCGAGACGAAAAGATGCAACTGCTGGAAGAGAAACAACGCGAAGAGGAAGACCGTCAGCGGGAACGGGAAACGTTTGAGAAGGAACTGGCTAAAGTACGGCGGGAGGTAACGGAGATCAGCGCCGTCACACAGATCGAACGTGCGCGGTTGGTGTCGCAGGCCGACACCGAAGAGATACATGCCGCCTACCAGCGTACGGTGAAGGATAAGGATGCGCTGGAAAATGAAAACGTGACCCTGCGGCAAGAAGTTCGTCGACTGCAGCGCGTTATGGCGGATTCGCATGAGCTGAAAACTCATTCACGTTCCGTCAGCAATGCGTCCAGCACGAACGAAGAGGACTATGGGTACACGTCCGGACGGAACACGCTCGACATTCGGCGTGCATCGCCCCACCCGTACGAAGGTGATGCCGGCAGTAGTCTCGCAAGTGTCGCTAGTGGCGGGAGCCTTGTTCGGGGGGCTCAGCGCAGCGGCGGTGGTTCTGTTAGTAGTAATTATAGCGTTAGTAGTACAATTGTCGCTAGTCATGGTGAGCGGAAGGATGAGAAGAAGCATCCTTTCGTTGATTACAAACGGGTGTATCGAACACCGCCCGATTCAATCGGTATGCTGAAAGGTGAGAATGCCGTAGGGATGTTGGCAACGAAAGGATCGACGGCGTCCGTTTTTGTTGGATGTTACTTAACCATTACTAATCTTCTGGTTTAAGTGTTTAACAGTATCGTTGTAATGTAAAGTGTATTATGTCATAACATATTTTTAATTGTTCTTTTTTAGCTCCCAAGCATCGTTTCATGTCGCATTGGGCATTTGGCGAGTATTTTGTTGTGGTAAACTAAGAAGAATACATTTCACAATGTTATCAGCCTACACTCACAAATTTGTAAAAAGGATTTATTCAATTTTATCAATTATAAATCCAGTAAAGAAGTTTTAATGAATATAAGATAAAAAATAGTATATTACATACAGAGTTAACATCATGCCTTGTCAAGCTTTGTCAGGCCTTTAAAATAACATTTTGAACGAACATTTTTAGTTCAATATGGAGAAGAAATCACTTGCTTTTTGGGAGGGATCTCTCTTAATGTCCTCTTTGATTTTTTAAATTGTGAAATAAAATAAAAAATAAACTTAAAGCACAACTGTGAATCAGACACGCATGATTAGGTTTTTAAGGTATAAATGGATGATTTATTTATCTATTTTAAACTATTTTTTATGTTATTTCTCTTTAAGCGTGTAATATTATACTAGCTTGAATAGTACGCGTAGTAAACGACCGACAGAGTTACTCTTTTAAATTGCTTACTGCCATAAAACTGAATAACTTGCGGCTACTTTATTACTAATCAAAGTCAATTACTAATACCAGCAAATGAACTAATATTATATAAAAGTCAAAACATTTGCTCACTCCTACTTACGGCTTCTATTACCTATACTAGCAACAAATGACCTATTAATGTTGTTTCTACTAACGCTTTTAATTGTACTAACACACACCGAGCAAAACAATCACACAGCCTCTAACACCTGCTATTGCTATTCTTTTAGACCCTTCGGATTCGACTGTAGGAGAATCACCGGAAAAAGATCAAACGGCCATCATTTTACGCATGCGAAAGTTGTTCGAGGAAGAAAAGTCCAAGAGCGACCAGCTGCGCAAAGAGCTAGCCCGGCTAAAGAAGTCTTCCACCTTCAGCACGGAAGACTCGATCCGTGCCTCCGAGCTGGAGGTTGAGAATGAAAAGCTACGGCAGGATTATAACCTTCTTCGCAACAGCATCAAGCGTGGCGTTGAATCACGCGAAATGGACGCACAGTACGGTGCGTTGCAGGAGGAGCTGAAGCGCCGCCGTGAGGAGTGTATCTCGCTGAAGGCCGTCCTAGCGCAGCAGAGTCAATCGTTGCGTTCGCTCGGCCAAACAGCGAACGGTGAAACCAGCCTCCGAATACACGACGAAGGTGAACTGATGGAAGCGTTCCAAGCGCAAAAGTTGGTCAACCGACAGCTCGAATCGGAGCTGCGTGCTATAACGGATGCCAACAACGAAACGTTGGTCGAGAACAATCGCATCATCGATGGACTGAAGACGGAAAACGGAGAGCTGCAAACGATCCTGCAGCAGCGTGTGGAGCAGGTTGGCGACGAGGTTGATCTGGAGACGGTACGCCAGAATGAACTGTATCTACGGCATGAGCTGAAGAAATCGACTGCTGCGTATGTGGAGCTGCAGGAACAGTTAAATGAGCTGCTGGCGAAGAACAATGAGCTGCTGAAGAAGAACAACATCTTGTCGAATCGATTGCGGGATCACGGTTTGAACGATTCCATACTGATGAACGACGAGTTCCACAGTATGGTGGCGGTGGTGAAAAAGCAAACGCAATCGTTCCAGGGCATTCTGAAGTATCGGCAGGAGGATGAGAGCAAGATCTTGCAACGGTTGGTGACGGATCTGCAGCCACGTGTTGCAGTGACGCTTGCACCGAGTTTACCGGCGTACGTAGTGTTTATGTGTGCCCGGTACACGGATCTAGTCAATATGGATCAGCTGGTAAAGTCGCTGTTGACGCGCTTCGTGCAGATGCTGAAACGACGGTACCGTGGGGCGAACTCGGTCGAAGTGCGGGTCATGTGGCTGGCAAATACGCTAACGTAAGTATAAGATGTTTTTTTGTATGAATCAATGGCGTCCGTTTTTCACACAACACAATCATTATTATTAAAAATAGAATTGTCATGTTTACTTAGAGGCTATATTAGGATTAAACAGTTCACCATACACGACACAGAGATGGTCCCACCAAAACATTTTTTGCCAGCAATATTTGGCTAAGTTGTCGATAATATAGTGAAACCGACCTCGATGTTTTCGATTATTGTAATCTTTTTATCACCAGTAATAGTTATAATACTGGAAACTGATGAATACTGGCGTGGTTTGGCGTCTCTTTGCTTCAGTTCGTACTATTGAATTCCAATTATTTTTAAACGATTTAACATGGTAGGCTGAGTGACTCCAAGTGTTTAAAGGAAATTCTCTAACGTGTATGAGATCTTCATTGAGTGTTGTATCTAAGTCTTCAAATTTTGGTGGGGACTTCGTAGGGGTTTTCGTTAGGATTGATCTGCCTTGCTTAATTATTGTCGGTGTCGTGCTCTATCTAATTAACTATTGTTCCGTTTTTCTTCCCGCACAGCCTACACAACCTAATGAAGCAGTTCGGTGGATACGACGATTACAAAAAATTCAACACCGACGTACAGAACGCGCAGCAGCTGAAAAACTTCGATCTGGCCGAATACCGTCAGGTGATCCACGAAACGATCGTGTCGATGTACAGCGTACTGATCCGACAGGTACAGGACGGTCTGAAGCAGTACATTGTGCCCGCCATTTTGCATCACGACGAAACGGCACGCGGTAAGAGCCGCCGTACGATGTCGCTCGACATTTCGCCGGAGCAGGGTCGCTCCGAACCGGAGCTGCTCGTACAGCAGCTTGACTGTCTGTACAATCATTTGAGCAGCTTTGGGCTGGAAGGCTGCTACATTGAGCAGATCTTTACGCAGCTGATGTACTACATCTGTGCCGTGTCGGTGAACAATTTGATGTTGCGCGGCGACCTGTGCATGTGGAAGACGGGCATGAAGCTGCGGTACAATATGGGCTGTCTGGAGGGATGGGTGCGCACGATGAAGATGGCACCGGATGTGATGAAACCGTTCCTGCCGCTCAACCAGATCTCATCGATACTGCAGGCACGCAAAACGGAGGAGGATGTTCATACGCTGCTGGAGCTGAGTACGGCACTGTCGACGGCGCAGGTTCTAAAGGTAACGTAATTGAACGAATTTTACAAACAGTATAGATGATAAACAATTAAACTTTGCGGCTGTATCCGTTGTATCTTTGCAGATCATTAAATCCTACAAGACGGATGATTGCGAAAACCAGATCAAGCCGGCGTTTATCGAAAAGCTGACGCAGCAGTTAAATCTCCGCTCGGAACAGCGTGAGTCAGACACGTACATGATGGCCGAAGAGATGGTTAGCCCGCTGATGGTGGTGTTCAAGTACAGTGAAGTGAACCTGGAGGAGATTGACGTACCGCCCGAGCTGAATCTGGACGGATTGGTTACCAAGATCTAGATTATTACTTTAACTCGTTAAACGATCCTATTACGCTGTTAGAAAATCGTTCCTTCGGATGTGCTTTACCGGGGGGAACTCATGTGTTTTTTTTGCTACACTAAGTTAAGATTGTTAAACTATCGGAACAGTGCCTGGAAGCTTGAAAGAGGCGCCATTTGTTATTTGAAAGTTGTTGCTTCTCATTCGGTGTGACTGAAAGATTCTACAAGAAGCGTTGGTGGAGTACGAAATTACCTGAACGAAAGTGCAATTGGAGTATTTTCCTCGTTCGAAACAATCAATCATTTCTCGTACTGATCGTTAGAAGTTTGTAAGTTTTCTCGTTAAGTTAAAACATGCTGTCGAAGGTAGCAGAAGAGCGAACGTTATGAAGGGGTTTTCACAGCATGGTGCAAGTGCTGGACTGAACTCGAAGGGACTTTTTGCGAAACGTGTGTGCCTAAGCTTTGATGATCGTAAGCGATTGTGCGGTTTGTCGATTGACGATTGATGAGAATGATACTTTTGTTGTTTGTTGTTTGTTAAGTTTCTATCGATAGGAACGGATCGGTTCTGCCATTCTTTCCCCGTTGTGTGATTTGTTGACCAATCGACGGGACCGGAAGAAAGGAAAACAGTTGAGAGCGAACTCTATAAAATCTGCAAAAGCATTTCAAATTACTTAACACAAACACACACACATACATACTTGCATTTGTAAAGTGAGCAAATAAGTGAAACAACACACAATGTTTTTTTGATATAGAGTGATACGTATTTAGAGGCAGCGGATAATATGCATTATATTTACAGCAACGTGTAACAACGAGTGTATTAAGTTGTAAAACTATATTATCCACCCGTTAGAGACGGATTACAGCTAGAATGTATGATTAGTACAGTTCCAAGCTGGATGATTTGTTATTAGAAAGGTAGAGTGAGCAAGCATAGGTTTGGTATATATTTATAGGAGAACAATAATAGATCGTTAAATGAATGGTATCGATGGACTGTTTTGGAGAGGATGATGACCGGGGGGGAACTCATGTGTTTTTTTTGCTACACTAAGTTAAGATTGTTAAACTATCGGAACAGTGCCTGGAAGCTTGAAAGAGGCGCCATTTGTTATTTGAAAGTTGTTGCTTCTCATTCGGTGTGACTGAAAGATTCTACAAGAAGCGTTGGTGGAGTACGAAATTACCTGAACGAAAGTGCAATTGGAGTATTTTCCTCGTTCGAAACAATCAATCATTTCTCGTACTGATCGTTAGAAGTTTGTAAGTTTTCTCGTTAAGTTAAAACATGCTGTCGAAGGTAGCAGAAGAGCGAACGTTATGAAGGGGTTTTCACAGCATGGTGCAAGTGCTGGACTGAACTCGAAGGGACTTTTTGCGAAACGTGTGTGCCTAAGCTTTGATGATCGTAAGCGATTGTGCGGTTTGTCGATTGACGATTGATGAGAATGATACTTTTGTTGTTTGTTGTTTGTTAAGTTTCTATCGATAGGAACGGATCGGTTCTGCCATTCTTTCCCCGTTGTGTGATTTGTGTGATCGACGGGACGGTAAGAAAGGAAAACAATTGAGAGCGAACTCTATAAAATCTGCAAAAGCATTTCAAATTACTTAACACAAACACACACACATACATACTTGCATTTGTAAAGTGAGCAAATAAGTGAAACAACACACAGTGTTTTTTGATATAGAGTGATACGTATTTAGAGGCAGCGGATAATATGCATTATATTTACAACAACGTGTAACAATGAGTGTAATAAGTTGTAAAACTATATTATCCACCCGTTAGAGACAGATTACAGCTAGAATGTATGATTAGTACAGTTCCAAGCTGGATGAATTGTTATTAGAAAGGTAGAGTGAGCAAGCATAGGTTTGGAATATATTTATAGGAGAACAATAATAGATCGTTAAATGAATGGTATCGATGGACTGTTTTGGAGAGGATGATGAAGTAATCGGCATCATATATGTAACAACACGCTTCATTAAAAGGATAGATTTAAGTAGACGACCACTATAGCTGCATTTGAAGGGTAGCACAGAGCAGTGCACAATCCGGCTATTTGTTGTGTTCTGTTCTGTATATCCTTATCGTATAAAATAAACGTTAAAGTTTCATGAAAAGCTAAGCAATATATGAAGCGGTAGAACTACAGAACTACGTATTGCTATCGATTGTTTGATTAGATATCACGATCTCTTTGTACCGGACTTGCTTACTGCCATACTAGGTATGTAACGATATCAGAGGAATAATAATGCATGTTTCATTAATATTTACCTATATTTTTTGCAGATGAATTGCTGGATAAATTATTTTGAGAAACAATGGTTCGCACCGAACAACCCGATCTAAAAGGCTTGTAAATATTACTGTATATTAATGTAATGTATTGAACGTACCTAACCCTTGAATAACTTATACTCGTTTTAGATTGCAGTGAACTTGACCGCTTCAAAGCTAGCTCGGCTACGGTATGGTTACGATAACCTTCTCGTTTGGCAACACTCCCCTAGAAAACTTCACGGGCATGTTTCACGAAGCACAATGTCAGCCTGCACCTGGTACGGGAACGACGCGAGCGCTCTGGAAGCGGCTATTGAACGGGCTCGTGCAAAAAAAAAGAACATGGTCGGATTAGATGCCTAATTAGTAGTAGTACACCGTCGGCCGCTTATGGACAACGACCATAGGTATTAGCGCGATGGATGGAGAATCGATAATGAATTATTTACTCGTCGGCCACTCTTGTGCTGGACCAAACAAAGTAGTATGCAAATGATGCACAATAACCAACTGGCTGGTGTGGTGTACACATACAACCTCAAACCTTCAAGAGCTTAGATGGGGTGCCACGCGACATTACTACATTCACAACACCTCAATTACATAGACACTTTAAAGTGATTATTTAAATTATAATCAGATCAAACGAGAGCTTTGTTAAAATTGTTTGAATGATTTTGTAAACGTACCAAGCCATTTGCTCCTTAACAATGATTCTCTTCTATAGGTACATTCCGTTTGGCAGCAATTAAGAGGCCCATTAGTAATTAGGCGAGTGAAAAACTTGACAGACCGCGGCCATATTACGTGAGTGCGTGTTGAGATTAACGGAAATTGGTCAAAATTGCGTACGGGTTTTGCATGTGAACGCTGATTTTGTTGCTACGTAATCAAGCTCGTTGTTGCATTCTAAGGGGAAAATGGGTGTTTTCCGTAGAATTTCCGTTATGTGCACAGTATTTTCTTTCACACGTGCAGCGGTGCAATTAGCAAAGTTCCGTTACATTTTTAATTGCACTTCTAGAAATTATCGTGCTCGGCGAACGAAATATTACAGGCGTACGGAGAAATCGTTAGAATGTCGAGCTGTGAAAAACGGTTAATAAGAAATTGTTCTCCAATTGTTTCTATTTTACCCACTACAAGATATATACACACACCGGCGTACTGTTTATGCTCTTTTTATTAGAAAAAAAGAATATCCATTATATACAAAAGTTTCCACCAGTTTCATGCATTTCTTTTCGCGCTTTTTTGTTGCTTCATTCGAACGGCAGCGTTTTGGTTTTTCTTTGCTTTGCTTTGTATAAATATAAACGTTAACACAGTAAAAAATAGACGAACAAAACACGTAACACCGAAACGTGGTGAGCGGGATGGTTAATGGAAAAGAATAAAGAGGGATTACATATTGCTATTGCTTAAACAAAGAAGTTGAGTAAAGTTTGTGATAGTAGGGGATGGTTGTGGAACAAAGAATCGACTTAAAGAGAGAGAGAAAGAACGTTTTGAAGGATGGGAACGGTGGTATAGGTTCGATGCTTCGGTGAGACAGATCAATGCGTTGCGTTGCTTATCCGGGTGCGTAATGGCAATGGCGTAATGGGTGATCTAGCACAAAACACGTATCACTCTAGTACCAGTAGCCACCGTACAGTCCTCCGTAGCGGTAGTACGGGTAGCCTGTTGTTGGGGAGAAAGTAAAAGAGGGAAACACAGATTAATACAACCATGTTGCGACGCCGGTGTTCGGTAACTCACGACCCCATCCATAGCTGTACGAGTATCCAGGGTATCCGTATCCGTAGTATCCCGGGTAGCCACCGTAGTAACCGTAGCCGAACGAGGAAGCACCCTTCAGATCCTTATCGTCGGCACCAGCCTCCAGTTCGTCCGCGGCATCGGCAGCGGCCGCTGGTCGGGGTTCGATCGCTTGCCGGGCTGCAGCCGGTTGTTGCGGGGCAGGGATGGCCGACACCATGGCGACGACAGCGACGAGGGCGAAGAAAAGGGTCTGTTACGAGAGAACAAATCGAAACGAAATGTAAGTAATTTTAATTTACTTTTTGATGAGCTTATAAAGCATTTAAAGTACTATTTCTTCTATTAAAAATTAAGAACTTAAATTGCAACGTGATTTTCCTGCTCTAAAACGAAAGGAATCATCAACAAGTTGAGTTGAGATATCAAAAGGTTCATCGCTTAGAATGTAAGCGACGAACCCGCGAACCTTGGTGCGCATGTCACCTTAAGAAATACTTTAAAATGGCTTTTACAGTTTGAAAATCGTTTTCCAAGCGGTTTATAGAACCATATTTATATTCAAAACACTTCATTTTACGGAAATCCACGTTAAATTATCAACAGATTTCAAAAAACAACGAATTTAAAACGAAAGACTTCAACGATGGTTCCTTTGAAACAGCAAGCGACGAACCCCGTAACACATAATTATAATCTTCGAAATATTTTGAGAATTCAATTCTTTTCTTATTTTTTTCACTATCACTGATCACTATTTTATTTTTAAAAGACACACACACACACATCCTCTAAGTACGGTAACACTTACAACTTTGAACGATGCCATTGTTGGTTTTGGTGAGGTGGGAAGTAAGTGGTTTTTTGGGTAGTTTAGCTTTTGCGCAAAGAACGCTGCGTTCGTAGCACTTCCTAAGCGAAGCTGTAGCTGAAGAGGCGTTTGAGAACTGACTGACGAGCTATCGGTGATCCGGTACGCTTATATACACGGGCCCAGGTTAACCGGGTTCGTCGCTTGCGCGCCATATTCTAGCGGCCAGCGTTATCGCACACTGTTCGGGAGTGGGAGACACACACACACACACTCTTAGGAAGCGGACGCATGGTGTTTTTCGGGCTGATTAGTGGCACCGGCTCGTACCAAACTCCCCCTCTTTTCGGAGGGGTGGATGATTTGATAGGTCGACCCAACCTTACGCTGTTGGACCTAGGGTAGGTGCTCATTAATAGCGGACGAGACGCAAGGGTTGCATTATCGGACAAGCTTCTTCTGCCGTCAAGCCGAATGTGGGGTGTACAATTTTCGCATCAATTTTTCGCAAAAAACGGGGGAGAAACCCCCAACAGCTGTGTGTCCATTCTCTTTCGGGGCGGCATATCGATTTGCTTGTTCTACCTTTTCCCATCCCAAAGTCTTTATGTTGCATTACGGGGCAAGATTTTCCACTAATCGGCCCCTTTAGCGTACAGAAGGGTCGAGCCGAGGGTGCTCAATTTACACGCACGCACCCAACAACACCGCTTTTCCGACAGACGGAGGCAATCGTGAACGATCGTGCGTACATTATGCATTTTACATTTGCTACATCAGCAGCATGATGATGGTGAGTTTATGATTTTTTTTTGTTTGCTACCGCTAGATTGTGTCTTCTTTCGTTGCAACAGCCACAATTTTATGCTGGCTCGTTAATGGGTAAGCCATATTAAGATGCACATGCACCCGCGGTGCAGCATGATGCATTGTTCTGCAGCACGGCGCGCGGTGTGGCTAGGCCAATGACAAATTTGCGGTGTGCGTTTAGCGGGAAAATAAGCGAAACCCTTGTTTTCTCATGCGAATACGCTGTGGTTTAGCGTACGGGCGGCGCAATCGCAATCGGAAGGTAGGAAAAATCTAGACTCGTCAAGCTCTCGGTCCGTCGAGAGAAAATGATATGCTAGCCAGTATGTTGGACATGGTCGATTATTAATTAATATCTCTTTATCGACAAAACACACGATCGATCCTCCTTCTCGCGTCTCATGTTGATGCTTTCTTTCGACCGTGTGTGTGTGTTTAGTGGATTATCCAATACGACCTTGAATGGGCGTAGTGCAGTCGCCTATTTTTGCCGATGATTTGCATACCGTAGCGATGGGTCAGCATTTTTCACTACGTGCGTTCTGTGTGTGCTGTTGTGTGGCATGATCCGGTGCTGGTCAGAAATCCCACGCATCTGTATAAACAGCATTGGGTTAGTGGGACGCTCGCTGGACAGACTGGAGTGAGGAGGGGAGCATGGGATGAGGGAGGGGTTATGTTTGCGGTTGCCCTTAAAGAGGAAGGTGTGCTGCTGAAGGGTGTCGAACTGACCATGACTTCCTAATCAGGTGTGGTGTGCATCGGCTTCGGGGGCGATATGGTGGAATGAGGAAGGGATGGGACGCCACGAAATGGCACACTTTCGGTGTGGGTGCAGTCGGTGTGTGTAAATGTTTAGAAAATTAGTGTTTTGCTTAATCTACACACAGCACTTAATTGTCTATAATTAGTTTTATTTGAAAAATTTAATTTTTCTCTCTCGAATTTGGATTTCGGCATGCTTTTTTGTGAATATAATTTAGAAAGTAATTTATAAAAGTAAGCATATAATAAGGGATTTTTATTTCTTCTTGTTTCTTCTTCTTATTTATTCTTATTGATTGTTTTGTTCGATTGTTTGTTTTTCTTATTGATACGTCAAGTTGAACCTTCGTAATACATTTACATATAACATTTTTACATATTATTAATTAATCTTAGCCTGTTCGAATTTTCCAATTCAGTAATATGTCATTTTTGAATGTGGTGGTACTGATATTAAAGTCGTAAAAGTGTCTAAATTCATTAAATCGTCTGCACATCGCTGTCAGTGGGGCATTGCTGGCATAGGCTCTATTCGTATGAGGTGTTCGTAAGGCCTCTCTTATTCTAAGCGTCCGTTCAGGTGCATACATATTTATTCTCTCTAATAAATATGGTGAGATAGAATCTTAGCTATAAACAGATACTTTAAGAAGGCGTCCAAGTTACCGAGTTGAATTCAATGGTTGAGCAAACAAGCGAGGCATAGATTTATTTTGAATCAATATTAAGTGTTTGAATTTCCACTTTAAATTAGATACTTATGTTGCTTTTTAAACTACATAAGTGATCGTCTCTTTGTACAGAGGTTCTTGTTGAAGGGAGCTCATCGATGAATGTAATTTTCCACTTCCCGACCGGGGATTATAAGCGTTGTTTTTAAATAATATTTTTATATTTGTCATTTAATTTTAATAGGTCATCAAGATAAGGCCCTTTATGTTTTTATTCAAATGGGCACGGACAAGAACATTTTTTCGAAAATTTGGGGCACAAGGGACTAAAAATGCCGAAGAATTAACTAATCTAATTGTGCTTATTTTCAAACAGATAATATTATGAATGGATAAAAGTATGTTTTCAATTACTTAGCGTCAAGAAAAAAATTGCAAGAATGGAATGTTTGTATTAAAAAAAACATTTTCTTAAAAATATTATGACATTAATATTGCTTATTGATTTTTGTTATTACGAAAATGACAGTTAGGTTTCTCGGTTTTTGCTGTTCTATAGGTTTAGTGGATTTTCTTTATATTCTTATGAACAGAGAATACGCATCAAAATTTTAAAATACTTCAGCTACGCATCTAAATCTTTTTTTATTTACTAATTAACTCATTTGGTAATTTATTTGATTGTTTTCATACTTTATCTCAAATTACTTAATTTACATTTTTTTTAAATAACATCTAGGCTCCTGACCTGATATTGCCTTTTAGCTACTTTAAAAGATGAAATTGAATTTAAAGTAAAATGTGTCTTTTAAATTAGAGGTTTGAGTGTTCAGTTTGACAGTCGACTCTTGTCTCAGTCCTTACTAATAGTGGTTGCTAATGTCGTACTAAAAAGTACTTCCCAATATAAGCTTTAAACACATATTTGTAATTCTTGATACTGATAACTTATTTGTTATTATATTAACAATTTAACAGTTTTTTTGAAACACTTTTTGAAAGATTGAAATATGTATAACTAATTTTTATGTTAATGAAATTTCTACTAGGATACTAGCAGTCGGATACTAGGATACTATTTTCTCTACATCGATCAACGATACTTCAATCACTAAACTGCAGTTGAAAAATTTGGCAACCAATGAATTTGTCTGGTTTTCTGTTTGTTCCAATTGATCTTGTGACTTCTTGAACACTTTCGGCCATTTTGGCCACTACCAATCGTAGATTTTTGTTTTATTTATGTGGACATCACAGTTCGATGTGGTATGAGATATTGAAGAGCAAGTGCATGTAAGAAATGTCCTTATTTGTATTAGAAGCACTGCAGTTTTATTTATTTAAATAAACATACTTTGAGTTTTCTGTTTAAATAAACAAAAACACTGAAACTACGTAATATTATTAAAACTCTCAAACTAAAAATGTATAATTTCTTGTATGCTTCATGATCAACCTAAAACAGGCAAAAATTAATCTGCATCTACTATGCTTCAACAAACATGACCAAGATAGTAAAATGTTCCTGTTTGCTGATTGAATTATTTGCACCATAGAAAAAAATAAACGTCAATCCATCCCGTTTGGATGCCATCACGTCAGCGTTCGAATGTCCCTCCAAACCCTCCGAACTCTCCCCTTCAACAAGTTGCCGGACATACGGTCTATTATTTTAATTCAATTAATCGACGCCAGTCGGATCTACTTGCATACATCACGCGGTAACTAGATGGAGCGACGAGAATTGAGCCGTTAGCGACAGTTTAATCCCACACGATGCTGCGGTGCGGTGTCATGCAAACAACCGTACACGATATTTATTGGTATAATTGTATCACGTTCTACCGCTGCAGGTGCATCGATGGGCAGCGCGTGAATGCACACATTATGCAACCCCTTGGTATATGTGTCGATCGTATCCGGATGTTCCCGAGCAATACTTTCCCTTTCGCAGAAGATGGGACACGAGCGCACTGCGCCTGTCCGTGCGCGACAACACACACCAAACGCTGACTCATACTCACTGTCAGTTTAGCGCGACAACGATTGTTTCCATTCTTGCCGACAATCGGTTCGAAAGGACCTTGACAACTGTATCGTCCACCGTCCAACGGGGGTCGACTAGCGTAGGCCGAACCCTGCTGCCGATCGGAATGCCATTGAGTCGGTCAGATAACAGTGTCGTGTCGTGTCGTGTGTGTGTGTGTGACACAGCGGAAAAAGGAGCTCAATCCAAATGATCTTAACGGTGATGCGCATTTATAATTAAGCTGCAGCGATCGTGGTGGAGGCGGTAGTGACCATCGTTGGTTTCGTTTGTCAATCGGAACAGCATCAGCATCAGGGTTTGGGGTTTGTGGCGACAATGCCACAAATAATGAGCCCCGTTTGACAGTGAGTCTCTGCCGCTTTACCCTACTTGCTTTGATGTCGGTAAAGATGTGTCTCTACTTCCTGTTGCTGGAACTGAAAACTTAGCGTCACAAAGCGTCGGGAATGTTCACTCGAAGGTAAAACTGTTTAGAGCAATTAGGCAAAGTGCGTGCGGTTTATGGTGCCGCATCGATGTTTGTTTTGTGTGTTTTTGTGGAATCGGATCTGCTTTACTTCCTAACGCACCTACCGTTTATTGATTTACTTTATTTTTGGGACAGTACGTGAAGAAATACACAAGAAACACATGCAGATAGATGATTGTTAAAAAAAATCTTTAAAAATCTTGAGGGATGATGGATAACTTCTCACAATTAAAAAAGGAATGCAGTATCAAATCTGAACATGTATACAACCGTTTTAGTATTACTGTTGACATGGCGTTCGCTGACTGTTAAATTTGTAACCAAAAAGAATTGTTTGTGTCCATTGCACGGTAGCGGATGAACCATGGACCAACACGAAACAAGACATAACACGCGATACGGCGCAAACGAACCTATGAGCAGAATGACGCGTCGATTCAACGAATTTTCAAACTACTTCGACTATACGATGAGTGTTAGGAGTTTTAGGGACAGGATAGAAGAGCATTAAAAATAAGTATTTAAAATTAATTGTAACATGAAAATTTGTAAATTTGTAAACGATGAAATGCTCTCGTTAAGCCTGCGTGGCGGACGGGTAATAAATTTTATAATAATAATAATAATAATAATAATAATGGTTACTTCCGGAAATAAGAATTTACGTCCCGAACTTTTTTTGTATTTCTGAGGGCTCTCCTACTTGAGCGAATGATGTTGATTACCCAGCACGCACCTGCTAACAAAGAACGATATTTGGTTAACCGATTGTATCAATTTACCATTCCCAGAACAAGTCAAGAAGTCTTTGAATACACGGTAGATAGATAATACATTGATCAGAAGCAGCCTGTTAAACGTAATATTTTGCTTTAACTGTGACCACTTGGCTCTGTGTTTAAACATCTTTTTGGAGTTAGATAAGTAGTAACTTTTGTTTTCCTAATATGTCGATCGCCCTTAAGGTGGACTTGTAGGCAGTATTCAACACCGTAATACCCCTCCGTTTATGATCAGTTCGGCTACTATTCCGTCGATACCTGGTACCTTGTAGTTCTTAATCCGACGGATGTCCTTTCGTGTATCGTCAATGCTAGGTGGCAGTAGATTGATATCAGTTGCTAATGGAGTTGAACTGATTATTTATTAATTTATCAAAGTACTGAGCCCATCGCGAGAGGACCTCTGGCTGGTAACTACTGACCAGATTTCCATCCATATTTCGACAGTAGGTCGAAACCTTAGGTCTGAAGTTATTTTGGTGGCCTGCTATCTCCTGGAAAAACTTTCTTCCTAGTCCGTATCGCACTCTTAATGTTACACTAGATCTTGGATATACCCAAGACAAGAATTGGATTACCCAGACCAAGTCTATCCAATTTGACGAGTAAAAGGTCAATCGGTCAAATGATACTTAAAAGTATAGATAGTATTGACTGGACTTGTCGACCAACGGAGATGCTGTCCAACACAGACCAAACGAGAGACTTGAAGTTAAACGGGCAAGAACATTTCTGCATAAAGACATGCTCATGAGAAGAGATGTAGCTAGACACACAAAAACTATTGATTAAATTGATATTGATTCTTCTTTCTTGGCCTAACGACCTCTTAGGTCATGCCTGCCATTTGTGGCTTATTAGACTTATTGTTACCGCATAGTTGAATAGTCAGTCCTCACTATGGAGGAACGGCCCTGATGAGACTTGAACCCCGGTCCTGCCGTGTGAAGACCGGCGCCGCTGTCGCATCTACGACCAGGCTTAACTCACGTTTCAGTATTGTTATCAGTAAACTTGCACAAATAGAAGTTATGCCACGATATTTAACGGCCTCATGTTTGTAGTCTTTTGTAGCCAGGAGACCTTCCAGGAGTTAGGGAAGGTTCCAATACCTATGTCAATCTTTAAAGTGACTCGTTAGTAAAGGTGCTACCGACGAGGCGAGAAATTGTCGCAGAAATGCCATCAGGACCCACAAAATATAAAGGCTTCAAACGACTGATGGATGGATAATGTGTCCAGAAGTTGCCTAGTTAATCTAACTGAGTCCAATTCTATCTGGCAATGTTCCACTTCATCTTGAGCACAATCCAAAAATAGCAAGAGCATTTCTAGTTCATGTTTTTTTATAAACTTTTTATAAACTCATCCTCATCCTACCATCCTTTTTGGTAGAAAAATAAATTAAAGTTCGCTGTCAAAACTGTTCATAAACACCAAACCTTTTTGTGTTTTTTCTACACAATTATAACAGTATTTCTTAAAGTTAGCATCGTATGGTTTTACTTTGAGCTTGTAAGGATTTTTATTTAGCGTAATAAAACTAAAAGTCAATAACAAGTTAAGGATGATTTCATAGTGTTCAGTCTTAGATCAAGGCTAAGGTACGATCACGCGACCTTCTCTGCAATAGAGATGGGAATTGTTTTATTCTTTTTTGGTTCTACAACCTTTTCCAAACATTGCTTCTCGGGCTTTTCCTAACGGCTTCTGAGGGTGTACTAAATAGTTTAAATAAGAATTTAAGACAGGGTGTGTTTTTTAATATTAAGTCTAATTAATTAGAATGACTTGAAAGACTAAGCTAAATGGAGGGTACTGATTCACTAAAATCATATCGCCCAAAACCAAAACCTCAATCCAACTGCAGCTTCTTGCACACCAACATGTGCATTGGCTGCAACACACCATTTGCATGCTCAACGGTGGTGGATGGTAGATCAAAAGACGAAACAAAAAACGAAACAATAAACAAACAATAAAAGCTCCACACCTCTCACGATCGTTTAGCGCCACACATTCGTCATTGGACTTGCGCGGCAGGGCCATACGTAGGAAACGATGGGAATTGGAATAGAACGTTCCAGAACACAGCCGTATCCGATGGTGGTTAGGGTATGCAATTGGTGAAGAATTCCATGCAGCATGCAACACTCAATCAACAGCAGCACCAGGTGGGTCTCGGCGTACTCTGCTACAATCTAGAACGCTGTCGTTCCCAGCTGTTCCGGGACGCACCAACTGTCCCAGCTGAGTTGAGTTGCAAAGTTGCCCCACTTAACAGCGGGGATCGTTGCATTCGATTATAATTTAATTGAGCACATTCCCTGAATAATAATTAACCAAATCGGGAATCGATACTAGAGCGAGTGTGTCGTGTGTTCTGACGTTGCACCTTAGATTGACTTTATTAATCACACTATGTCCCAAAGAGCACGAGCTGCGGCAACTCCAGGTGTGTTACTGTAAGTGATCAATTGCCCTTGATCCCGCCAGGGTAACGATGTCATAATATAGGGATGGCGCGATCATTTTGTCATTGCTGCTGTCCGCTGTTGTGTTGCGGCCTATCTGCGGCGAATACCAAACCAAACAAGGCATTTTGGTCCGATAATCTCCAATCAAGTCGACCACGATCAGCCTGTTGAGCTGATCACTGGTTGGTAATGATGATGGTGATGATGGTGATCACACCTCAGACCGCAATGTACCTTAATCGATGCATATTGTTTTGAGCCCTATTAATCGGTACGGAATTGTTACGCGATTTATTCATAAAAAAGTCTACGCACACACACACATGCACAGTGTACAGTTGCCGCAGTAAGTTAAGTTCCGTTGTTGCGCAATCCCAATTTTCTACCACTTACCTTCCGAGGCAGATTTATTTTTTTCTGTTTTATTTAATGTTGTCTTCGTGTGTGCTGCAATTTTCGCATCTTGCATGGAAGTATGTGCATGGTGGAAGTAGTGTTAGATTTTAAAGCGAATTATTCACAAACAAAATTTTAGTGACGAACCTGTCCTACTGTTGACATAACTGGGGGACACCTGCCCGCATACTTCCGCTAGCTATTGTGCTGATTTTGTGTCTTTGATTTTTCGGCTCGGAGTTTATTTGTTTCACGTGCAAAGATTTATGTCATCTCGTTTGGTGCCTTTTTTGTTGTTGAAGCCGGTCAACCGGATTCGGAACTCCGGAACAAACCGGACTGCACATCATAAAGCTGTCCATTATTGGCGGATTCTGTTACGTTTCGTTTTCTTCTCACTCTCTCCCTCTCTCTTCCTCTCTCTCCCTTCGGTGCAGTTACGTGTTATTTATTTAAGACGAAAAAGATTGATTGATAGAGGTTTAACTTCCGAAGTTGGATGATTATAAAATGTATAGCGTTTAGCCATTGTTTTTTTTTACTGCCAAAAACAGAAGCACAAATTAGTGATAAGAAAGTGAGCAAACTGGAAGTTGTAAATTGTGTGTTTTTTCAAATCAAATAGATCGATTAGAGTGTGAGAAATAATTGGATGTTTTGACTGGAATAAGATCTTGTCTTCAGTTTGTTTGTCGCTATTTTATTAATAGATTGATAGCGAAGTGATATAATAAAATCAAATACCACAGCAGGCGAAGTACATAAAGAACAATTGAATGTTTGCGGAGATTTTCCGGAAATAACTGGAGGAAAATCGTAGCCAAACGCAAGATGTGCTGGCTCGGATACTAAGAGTGACCCGTCAAGCAACATGCTCAAGGTTACATTCCCTAGGAGTGATTCAAAATGAAGGAACATCGGCTCGTCATGTGCGAAACGTTACTTCAACGGAACACTCGGAAGGAATTTCTGCACAATTCCTATCATTCAAAAAAGCATGAAATCTCCCTGATCATATCGCAACTTGATTCATTATTACCTCGACCGAACATCCAATGGTTTTGCTGAATATCTGGTGTTACCTGACCGGTGTGATTTATTATGAACTTCTCAAAGCAAAAACCATCACAAGAGAACTATATCCAATATACATAGTTGATGAGATTGAGCAAAGCTCTACGGAGAAAAACGGCCATAATGTGCCAAACCGCACGACAAAGTGGTTGAACGCGTTGAAAGAGCTTTAAGAAATTTACCTATTTTTAAAACAAATATGAGAAAATAAAAGCTTAAGCTTATCAAAAGAATTAGGTTTTTTATTCGCGGACGCAATACCAATTATGTCCTAAAATCGAGTCTCGATGCACTACGTTCGGTAACTTTATTTTATTTAGATGTGTTTCGTCCGATAAAATTTGTTTATAAATTAATTCATGTTTTATCAATTTACTCATGCAACACACGATATTTTTTCTTGCAAAAGGTTAGCTGTACTAATTGCTGTGTTATCATGCAATAATATCATCCAATTTTGAACATCAGTCAATCAAATAAATCTTCGTATGAGTAACCTATGAGTAAAACGAAATCAAGAAAAACAAGATCAATAAAAGGAGCTTTCGATGTTGTAAAGAAAAATAGAAGATAAAGCAGAATCAATAGAAAATATCTCTTACTGATGCTGATATTAACAAACAAAGCGAAGATTAACCTGCAAACGGGTTGAACTATGCAGATTCACCATTGTCTTTTCACACATAAGGGACCAAAAACCCTTTATAGTATACGAGGCTATGTCTCAAGGTCGCGGGTCACGGGAACTTTCACACTGGTCGAAATCGTTGTCGAACTGTCATAAAAATCAAAACTGTGATTTCAGCTTTTTCTCCGTTGTCCTGTTGAGATCCAGGTGCATTATCCAGGAGATCCGTTCCGTGCATTATCCAGGTTCTCATTTCGTTGATAAATTTCTCAAAAACTCATGAGATCCTGAAATTTACAGTTCTGAATTCTCTAGTAGCCCAAGGCCTTCAGGCGTTCACACATTTTTGCTCTTTATCTAGTCTTTGAACTCAAGCTAAATGGTTTAAAAACTTATAGATATACGGAAGTTAAAAATTAATTTTCGTTTTATTCTTCTTAGGCAATGCATCGGAAGGTAACTTTTGGCCTGTAATTTATGGCTTCTTTGACTTGATTTATTCAATACTCGAAAGTTATTGGACTTTATGTGCTGTGGGACGGTCAGGATGAGGAGTTCGTTCATATATTTGTTGTTGAATGCTTAAACACTATTAATCAAGATAAAAAAAGATTCATCCTCAGGAAAAATTAAGATGAAGAAATCCCTCTATCAACAGCTTTTTTTAAATTACTGATAAACTAACTAATAAAACATACCTTTTATAACATCTGTTTCTTTCCATTTCATCTGCAAGTTAACTAAATTTACAAAACAAAACATAACCAACAATCAATTGCTTGTACAACATGCACATGTTGAGGGGATTTATTAAAATTAACGAAGCATTTACAAATGCAATGTCCTCGACACCGGGAGGCCGTATTGCTGCTGCTGCTGTGTGTGTGTGTGCGTTCTTCATCTCTTCTCACATCTTCTTAAACATAACATTTGTCTCTCATCACTAGATGCTGCAAGTCTTCAAGTTCCTCACACCGCCTGTCGAGGGTCAATTAATCGACCAAACCGTCAATCGACCCTTGCCTAATTAACACCGAGTCGTACACATTGGGCGGACATTGTTGCATAACACTCCGTCACAATTGTCCATTAAATCATCTGTCCCAACTTTTCCCACCTGACGTGGAGGGTTCTCCCCTTGTTTTTGCATATCTGTCACCTGTGGCGTATGTCCGCTGAACTTTCTCAACCAACCAGCTCCGGGGTTTGTGTGAGAAGACACCGCACGGGGAGTCTTGTTGAGTCGATCGGGTTTGTTTACTACCCTCACTCGAAGTGTGTGTGTGTGTTCGGAAAGTGCATTCGGAAATGTAGGTGGATGCCATTAATGGCCCGCTTTTTTTTTCTCTTCTGTTTGGCTACACTCTTGCGCTGGTGTTGTGCATCCACAACGGTTGTGTGTGTGTGTGTGTTCACTTTCAATTAATAGGGAACCCACGGTGAGGGTGAAATCTTACTCTCTTTAATTAGCGAACGAAGATGATGTACCCGACAGAGGATCTCCGGCTTGTGTTTTTTTTGCTGTTGGAGCCATCAAACGAAATTCAATCGATTTTGTTTTTCTCCTCTATTTTCCCGTTTGCAATTAAAACGAAAATTACCAACCCACACACTCTCTAGCAGCGCCGCCTGGGTTCCGTTTCCGGGCAACGCGCTGGCTCTCGCTTTTGTGACGTTTCGTGTCTGTAGCGTTTTTCGACACTCAACAGTCGAACAGTTCTGTTGCACATTTATGTATATGACTTACACTGGCTTACTACCACCGGCTCATTACTATCACTGTCACTTTCCTGTCAAAGCAAGTGTGTGCGTGTTTTTTTTTTCTAAAGGAACTGAAAGTGTCGTGCGTGTGGGAGTGCGCGCGTGTCACTAAAGGGTACATTAAGAGCAAATAAATAACACTAGGATAATAACATTAAAGCCCGCGCGCTAGTGGTAGAACACGAGCACCTTCTTACGCGTCACCGAAGGTCTTCGGGTCTTTCTCGGTCTCAGCTTCACCGGAGGAGATCGTTTCGCTTTCGCCAGATCGAGCTGGTTACGCTCCAGCGGTGCAATGCGCTGCTTCAGAATACTTTGCGCCACCGGTGGTTCCAGTGCAAGCGCTGCGTACGGTGGTCCGGACTTGTTGAACGTCGGCTCCGGGCCACTGTCTTTGGTGTCCTGCTCCACAACACTGTACGGTTTAATCGGTGGCAACGGTGCTGGTGGTTGATTCGGTTTGGCCAACACATCATCGAACGCATCGGCAATATCGTCCCGGATCGGGCTTCGTTCCGTGGTCAGTATCTTCTCAACACTTTCCTCAACCGATACAGCACCTTCCGCAAGCTGTTCCGCCGTCTTTACCAATGTCTGGAGACGAATCTTGGGACTGCTAACGCGCGGTGGCTTCACCGTACTCGGTACATGATATTCTTCCTCCGCAAACAGATCCTCGTTGGCGCGCATCATAAACCGAGGCACAAACTTACTAATGTCGAAGATCGGCACACTGATGTGGTTCGAGACGGGGAGCGGATTCGACTGGGGAAACACAAGCCGTGCTTCACGTTTGTGTGGCGTCCCGGTCAGCTCCGGATCTTCACGGTCTAACCTTAAAATGCGCGGCACGGCAATCATCACCGTGTCCTGGTCGGTGTCCGCTTTAGAGTTTTTGCGCCGCTGTTGACTCGCCAGATGCTTCTTGATGTGCCGTATCACATCATTGTAAACGGCCACCGCTGGGTTCGGTTGTTGTTGCTGCTGGGGTGGCCCGGGAGGCGTTGTGCCCTTGCCGACATACATCTTCCGCGGCACAACTCCCACAAACTCTTCCCGAAACAGGGGATTATCCAACGGTTCACTGCCAAAGTGCTTTCGCTTCAAGCAATCGATCTTGTCACCGAGCCCTTTCAACCGTCGGATCGGTTTGAAACCTTCTCCGGAACCGTCTTCCGCAATCGGTTCCGGTTCGTCCTCTAGCTCCACATCTACCTCATTGCACTCCTCACCATCCGCTGCCTTAGCACCGTAAAGCCCACCGCTAAAGCTGGTAAGATTTTCCGCGTATCGTAATGCGGAATCAACGTCAATCTCGGTCGCCGGCCGGTTGTAGTACGGGAACTTGACGACATTGCTCGGTGGCGAGACAATGCTTATAACATCCCGGTTCTGGAGCCGACCTTCCGGGAGATATTGGGTGGTGTTTGCGATCGCTTCATCTAAGAACTTGATCAGTTCTTCACCGTGCAGTTCACGCGGATCGGTTAACGCTTCCGGGAGTGGTAACGTTTCGTTCCCCAAGATCACCATCGCCAGCACATCCACAATCTGATCGGATAGAGTTCGGTTAGTGTCCGGGGTCACATCCGCCGAACGCTTTATTCTATTCCGGATCTTTGGTTTAGTGTCTTCTTTCTGCTCGAACTCACCGAAAGATTCTTCCGAACCGTGATCAAACTTGTTCGCCTGCTGTCCCTTCTCCGAATAGACGATGTTTTTGCGCTGCAGATTTAAACGCTCCCGAATTGGGGGTCGTTTTTGGCGATCGTCTGTCTCATCCTCATCCTCTTCGTGATCGTTTTGCTTCTCATCATGATCTTCTTCGTCCTCCTCCTCGTCGTCTTCTCCGTCCTCATCTTCATGCTCCGAAGGGACATGCCGTACTATCTCACGGTGTCGAACCTGTGTGTACACCTTCTTCGGCTCGAATGCAGCGGCCCGGTCCGTCTCATCACGCGTGTCCTCAAAATCATCGTCCTGATACTGTTTTCCTTCTGAATCGTAAAAATCATCCTCTTCGGACTGTTCCTCACCCTCACCATCATCCTCCGACTCTTCCTCGTGTCTTATAGCCTTACCACGCCGATCGTACTTACGATCGTTCTGTCCAAAGTCATGCTCGGACAGTGTGTTCCGTTCACCGCCTGTACGATCCGAATCGCCATTGTGTATCGGCACCGACCCATCGCCGAGTCGTTTCTCGTGCTCGCTAAAGTACTCCAGCTCAAAATAAAACAAAACCGACAATCAATTGCTTGTACAACATGCACATGTTGAGGGGATTTATTAAAATTAACGAAGCATTTACAAATGCAATGTCCTCGACACCGGGAGGCCGTATTGCTGCTGCTGCTGTGTGTGTGTGTGCGTTCTTCATCTCTTCTCACATCTTCTTAAACATAACATTTGTCTCTCATCACTAGATGCTGCAAGTCTTCAAGTTCCTCACACCGCCTGTCGAGGGTCAATTAATCGACCAAACCGTCAATCGACCCTTGCCTAATTAACACCGAGTCGTACACATTGGGCGGACATTGTTGCATAACACTCCGTCACAATTGTCCATTAAATCATCTGTCCCAACTTTTCCCACCTGACGTGGAGGGTTCTCCCCTTGTTTTTGCATATCTGTCACCTGTGGCGTATGTCCGCTGAACTTTCTCAACCAACCAGCTCCGGGGTTTGTGTGAGAAGACACCGCACGGGGAGTCTTGTTGAGTCGATCGGGTTTGTTTACTACCCTCACTCGAAGTGTGTGTGTGTGTTCGGAAAGTGCATTCGGAAATGTAGGTGGATGCCATTAAATGGCCCGCTTTTTTTTCTCTTCTGTTTGGCTACACTCTTGCGCTGGTGTTGTGCATCCACAACGGTTGTGTGTGTGTGTGTTCACTTTCAATTAATAGGGAACCCACGGTGAGGGTGAAATCTTACTCTCTTTAATTAGCGAACGAAGATGATGTACCCGACAGAGGATCTCCGGCTTGTGTTTTTTTTGCTGTTGGAGCCATCAAACGAAATTCAATCGATTTTGTTTTTCTCCTCTATTTTCCCGTTTGCAATTAAAACGAAAATTACCAACCCACACACTCTCGAGCAGCGCCGCCTGAGCTCCGTTTCCGGGCAACGCGCTGGCTCTCGCTTTTGTGACGTTTCGTGACTGTACACTCAACAGTCGAACAGTTCTGTTGCACATTTATGTATATGACTTACACTGGCTTACTACCACCGGCTCATTACTATCACTGTCACTTTCCTGTCAAAGCAAGTGTGTGCGTGTTTTTTTTTTCTAAAGGAACTGAAAGTGTCGTGCGTGTGGGAGTGCGCGCGTGTCACTAAAGGGTACATTAAGAGCAAATAAATAACACTAGGATAATAACATTAAAGCCCGCGCGCTAGTGGTAGAACACGAGCACCTTCTTACGCGTCACCGAAGGTCTTCGGGTCTTTCTCGGTCTCAGCTTCACCGGAGGAGATCGTTTCGCTTTCGCCAGATCGAGCTGGTTACGCTCCAGCGGTGCAATGCGCTGCTTCAGAATACTTTGCGCCACCGGTGGTTCCAGTGCAAGCGCTGCGTACGGTGGTCCGGACTTGTTGAACGTCGGCTCCGGGCCACTGTCTTTGGTGTCCTGCTCCACAACACTGTACGGTTTAATCGGTGGCAACGGTGCTGGTGGTTGATTCGGTTTGGCCAACACATCATCGAACGCATCGGCAATATCGTCCCGGATCGGGCTTCGTTCCGTGGTCAGTATCTTCTCAACACTTTCCTCAACCGATACAGCACCTTCCGCTAGCTGTTCCGCCGTCTTCACCAATGTCTGGAGACGAATCTTGGGACTGCTAATGCGCGGTGGCTTCACCGTACTCGGTACATGATATTCTTCCTCCGCAAACAGATCCTCGTTGGCGCGCATCATAAACCGAGGCACAAACTTACTAATGTCGAAGATCGGCACACTGATGTGGTTCGAGACGGGGAGCGGATTCGACTGGGGAAACACAAGCCGTGCTTCACGTTTGTGTGGCGTCCCGGTCAGCTCCGGATCTTCACGGTCTAACCTTAAAATGCGCGGCACGGCAATCATCACCGTGTCCTGGTCGGTGTCCGCTTTAGAGTTTTTGCGCCGCTGTTGACTCGCCAGATGCTTCTTGATGTGCCGTATCACATCATTGTAAACGGCCACCGCTGGGTTCGGTTGTTGTTGCTGCTGGGGTGGCCCGGGAGGCGTTGTGCCCTTGCCGACATACATCTTCCGCGGCACAACTCCCACAAACTCTTCCCGAAACAGGGGATTATCCAACGGTTCACTGCCAAAGTGCTTTCGCTTCAAGCAATCGATCTTGTCACCGAGCCCTTTCAACCGTCGGATCGGTTTGAAACCTTCTCCGGAACCGTCTTCCGCAATCGGTTCCGGTTCGTCCTCTAGCTCCACATCTACCTCATTGCACTCCTCACCATCCGCTGCCTTAGCACCGTAAAGCCCACCGCTAAAGCTGGTAAGATTTTCCGCGTATCGTAATGCGGAATCAACGTCAATCTCGGTCGCCGGCCGGTTGTAGTACGGGAACTTGACGACATTGCTCGGTGGCGAGACAATGCTTATAACATCCCGGTTCTGGAGCCGACCTTCCGGGAGATATTGGGTGGTGTTTGCGATCGCTTCATCTAAGAACTTGATCAGTTCTTCACCGTGCAGTTCACGCGGATCGGTTAACGCTTCCGGGAGTGGTAACGTTTCGTTCCCCAAGATCACCATCGCCAGCACATCCACAATCTGATCGGATAGAGTTCGGTTAGTGTCCGGGGTCACATCCGCCGAACGCTTTATTCTATTCCGGATCTTTGGTTTAGTGTCTTCTTTCTGCTCGAACTCACCGAAAGATTCTTCCGAACCGTGATCAAACTTGTTCGCCTGCTGTCCCTTCTCCGAATAGACGATGTTTTTGCGCTGCAGATTTAAACGCTCCCGAATTGGGGGTCGTTTTTGGCGATCGTCTGTCTCATCCTCATCCTCTTCGTGATCGTTTTGCTTCTCATCATGATCTTCTTCGTCCTCCTCCTCGTCGTCTTCTCCGTCCTCATCTTCATGCTCCGAAGGGACATGCCGTACTATCTCACGGTGTCGAACCTGTGTGTACACCTTCTTCGGCTCGAATGCAGCGGCCCGGTCCGTCTCATCACGCGTGTCCTCAAAATCATCGTCCTGATACTGTTTTCCTTCTGAATCGTAAAAATCATCCTCTTCGGACTGTTCCTCACCCTCACCATCATCCTCCGACTCTTCCTCGTGTCTTATAGCCTTACCACGCCGATCGTACTTACGATCGTTCTGTCCAAAGTCATGCTCGGACAGTGTGTTCCGTTCACCGCCTGTACGATCCGAATCGCCATTGTGTATCGGCACCGACCCATCGCCGAGTCGTTTCTCGTGCTCGCTAAAGTACTCCAGCTCATCCGGCACGGTCGAACCCAACCCAAACTCACGACCCTGTCCTTCGAAGAACGCTTGCTGCTTCTGCTTGAGATAGTTCACGTGATTGCGGATGGTCGCAAACGAGGGCGCCTCCAGTGGAAGGATACTGATCGGTTCGAACATAATCTCGGGAGCAGGTGGTTCGGCGTGCAGAGGATTGACTGGGCTCGGTTTCATGACCGGCACGAACGGTGTGTCGTACGGTCCTGGGTTAGCGAGGAACTCGTTCGGCAGAATCGGTTTCGCTTTGAACGGTGCTTCCCGTGCTGGGAACGGAGTCCCGAACGACACCGGTCCGGGAAGATGTTGCTGCTGCAGCGTACCAGCTCCGGACGAGGACACAAAGCGGTGGCCTCGCGGTATCCAGGGCTGGAATTTCTTGGTGCGCAGTTTCGGACGTTCGATGTAGTACGGCACTTGGATGTGGACGACTTTGGAGGTGTCTGGCTGTAGATCCGCACTGATCTTGTGAAGCATCCGCGGGTTTGCCGAACCGATCATTTGCAGAGTGCGCGGAGGTTCGCGACTGTGGAATACTGTACGTCCGGCGAGGGCTGTGGAGGTCACTAGCGACAGCACCACCAACAACGTTAGCTCACAAAAATCACTTAAACAGGCCATCGCTTTTCCCTATATCATAATATCCTTCCACGTCCCAAAAGGCCCAAGCACAAAACACTTCCACCACAGAGACGCACGTTTTGTTGGCGCGAGATAAATTTTCCTTTCGAACTCACGAACTCACGGGGTTCCCCAAGACGTAGACGCGCACGAATCACTTTCGCCTCACAAGGCCAACGGGAAAAGTGTGCTGCATTTCGCCGAAACCGGGCGAGTTTTATAGATTTTCTCCGGCGTCCGGCGTGTGGCACCCTTCGGGGTGTTCGTAGTTTCGGAGCGTGGATTTTTCGTGTCCCCTACTTCCGTGGCCCACCGCCACCGCCGCCGGGTATATTCGGAGAGGGGAAAACTCGCTCCAGTTCGCTCTCGTGTCTCCCGCCACCGTGTTGTACCGTACACACCGTTTCCGAGTCCGAGTCGTCCGAGTCGTCCGACTGTGAACTGAAGTTGCTAGCCCCACCTAAGACAGATTTTTTCCTCTCGCGTTGATTACCATTACAACGGTCGGCTGTTTGTGGCTTGTTTTCTTTTTTGTGTGCGTTTTGCGTACACGTTATGAGCACCCGCGATTTAATTCCGAAGATGAAGAAGATGAAGGAGAAAAAAAGATCGAAAAATCGTCAACACCCGTTTTCATGCAGTCGCACACTGACATCCTCGGAAACGGTGTAACGCACGCGATGAAAGCGGATGCATGCGCGGAACTGACACTTTCGTTTTCGAGCCAACAAACGTTTTGCCAGTGTGTTGACAAGTGTTCCCGACTGTTGTCTTTTCGTACCTTGATTATCTTTTGTTTTGATGCTGGTGCTGCTGGTGCGAAGAAAGGTCTATTTTGCATACATACGCCCGCCTGTAGTATGGGCAACAGTTTATGCAACACCGGGACACAACAAGGGATTGCCAAAAGGGGGACTAGATTTTGCAGGTCGTGGTGAATGATTGAAACTGTTTGATAGGAAGACATTTAAACTGTGGCATGAACAAACCGGTGGCGTTTGTTTTGGGATGACGTATAAATGCTTCATAATGATACGTTCTTATACGTTTAACGGTTTTAAATACAATATTTTGAATTTGAAACGCTTATTTAGGTTTTGTTTTGCTGTTTGAATCGACCGGTTCATCTGTTTTGCGTTTTATTGTTTTTATCTAATGTTTTGTTTACATATGTTAGAGTTAGTTTGTAAAATGTTTTACTTATTGTATTGTGTATTTGTTTGTTTTAATTTTGATAGAGGTTTTCCAAGCAATATTTTAATACATTTAACTAAAACCTCTTGTTTTTTTCTATATCTTATTCTTCTCTTGTTACTGGGCATCGCTTATCACGTATTTGAGTTATGTTATTTATATATTTTGGTATTAGGTTTTAAACTGAAAAAAAACACTCATAGTTTCAAGTAAAGGTTTCAGAATTCTAAACTATACAAATTTAGAGTGATAAATATTGGATCCCAAAACTAACAAATTTAGGATCATTCTTGGTTATAGTACCAATCAAGGCGAAATGATTGAAATAATAATATGCATTTAATTTAGAGTTTAGCAGAAAAATTCGCAAAATTGAAAAGGAGAACAGTTCATGCACAATTAAAATGAACGGATAAAGCGAACCTATAGATACAAGCTGAAAGTTCATTCAGTAAGGCTGAATGGTCATTAAAAATGCGGTTTGTTTTTGCTGAAAAGTCAACAAGTTTCACACAACAACATAACAACAAACAACTTCTTCATACAATCAGACAAACAGTTTTTCGAAATCAAGATTTTCGTCGAAGAATATCATTTAACTGCAGATTTGCATCCACGATTTTTAACTTATTCACAATCTTTTTATTAATATTTTTACTACACTTCGTCCAAAACAACTTACAACTGAAAAATATTAACTCGTGAAGTTCTTAAAGTGTGTGGAGAACGATGGCTGCGTTCGAAAAACAAAAATAATCTCTACTGATACAATCATTTATTTTACTGACTTTCAATAAAATGCCTATTTTTTTCGACTAAAACTATTGATTTGCAGTAAAAGCTTCGTACACTAAAATGGTTTACTAAAATTTAGTAAAACAATAACATTAAAGCTGAAGGTGAACGATTTTTAGTAATACCAGTCAATCTGTCAATTCACCTGTCAAACAATGAAAAAGAGAACAATGGTGCAATGTCACAACAACAGATTAATTTTGCCACATTATAGAACATTTTGTGGTGTTGCTGGTCACAATGTTTAATTGCGTCATTGCGCTTTCTTGATTAACTTTGTTGGCATGAAGAGTAATGTAAAAAGGCCCATAATTGCTGATGAATTGTTTAATACATATTTTGCTTCAATTTTATGTATTATTGAAGGATATTAAATTTACAACTAAAAGTGTCTTGAATAAGGTCAATATTCCTAATGTGTTTGATTGTTTTTTGCTCTTTTCCTGATTAAAACTCAATCCTTCAAAAGTTTACGTGACAAGTTACTCCCCTGAACTACAAACTTATTGAGTTTGTGCTTCTTGTTACGGCTTGTATTTGCTGGTATTTAGTACTTACATGCTTGCATTTATTACTCACGGTAATATCTAGAACTAATAAACCTGACGCTTCGAAAAATGCTCACAAATGTCAACTACAAGAAATAACATAAAACTGATCGAGATAATACATCTTTTTTGTAATGAATTGTTTGCACATTCGTATCAAAAATCAATTATAATAAATAGCTTGGACAAACAATGTTGTTTAACTTGCAGCGCAGGCGAAATCAACTTCAAAAACCTACAGAACTCCAAGAACTCCTCTCAAGCTCTCGCGGAAAGTGGCGTTGTATTAAGATACAGACGTGCACTTTAAACAGAACTTCAAATTTTACAATGACGGATCAACCATCAACGAAACAGTCGAACTTACCTCAAGATAAGGTGCCCTTGGAGAAGCAAATCTTTTCCAAGCAAGGTGTTTTGAGAAAATTAAAAATAAAGTTATGCAAGCAAAACTCTGTGTCCAAAGAACGTAATACAATACAGGATCTACCCTGGGCGTCATGTCTAACCTGTTGTCCAGGAACTCGTCGCAGCGAAAAACCTAATGCTGGCACATTTGAAAATAATGTCTGATAGCACTGAGCGCCCTCGGAACCGGAAATCTTCAACCTTCACAGTCACCCTCTCCTTTCTCTCGATCATTCTTACAATCTTGATCGCTGCACTGCAAATAAAAACACACCCACACACACATGCAACAAGCAAACGAGCTGCTCTTCACCCGATGCATAATCGTCCACCCCAAAAGCAGGTTCCAGCCGAGCCCGGAGAAGCCAGGAAAAAGGAAACCCATCGCCCAATGAGCCATGAAGCGACCACGTTTCTAAGCCGATATAATAAATATTCCGATGCACGTGATGGAGCTGGCGGAGATGCTTGCTCCGGACCAACCGGACAAGTCGGAGCACCAGCTGCTTGCTACCCTCCTGCTTAATGATCGATCAACCCTATAGGCAAATGACCAAATGGATGAAGCCATTCGCGACCATTGGTGAAATTAATGCGCTCTCGGCCGTCATCCGCGTGCGATCACTTTTACGCTCGGGAAGCGGTGTTGGTGTTGGTTTGCTTTTGTGGTGGGTTTTGCGCCAAAAAATGACGTGTGGTCGAGCCGGGGGCCTAGTTTTATGTCACACATAATAAATTGGCACGACGGTTGCTTCCGATTGTTGGGATTTTTGGGCGGGGTAAGCATTATAAAGTAATCGAGCGGGCAGCTTATCCTGCGATTGATGTCCATTGGTGTTATGTGCACAGTGGATGACTGGGTGTGTGGAGTTTTTTGGGTTTGTTTTTTGTTGGGCAAGTTAAAGTGATCGAACTACTTTTATAGTTGTTATCTGAGTGCGAATGCGAGTGGTGGATAGTGCGTGGAAAGTGGTTTTTTGAAGAGGTTTTACTGTCGGAGATGCTTTTTAGAGACATTTTGCAGAAATTATTTGTAATCTGCTGGTAATGGAAAGGAAGCAACTCTTAAAGAACCATTCTTAGTTGGGAACTTTAACACTAAAAGTTGTCCGATTTCTTTCTTAAAACAGGGACCTATCTAATTTTTCTTTTGGTTTTAAAAGGCTTGGGTTTATTTCAAGATGCCTTTCGTTGTTACACTTAAGATACTCCACTCAATATCAGGGCAAGAGCAGGGTAAAAAGGGCAAGAGAAGGGCTTTCCTATCTAATCTTCAATCTGGTGCTAGAGAGGGCCATCCAAGACTCGAAAATGGAAACTTTGAGGACCTTCTCTTAGAAGTCAGTCCAGATCTTGGCAAACGCTGACGACATAGACATCAATCGTTTGAGGCACTACTATGTATCAAAAGCTGTGTATCAGCAAAAACCAAAATGATGGTGATGTAGGTATAAGTGATCTTCGAAGTGGGCCAAAACTTGACCTATCTGGGGTCCAAAGTCAGTACCGACAACAACATGGGGTTGAATTGCATGAGATGATAAACCTGTAAACAATCCTTTAATAACATCTGTTCGAACGACAGCAGATCTGGACGTGATCCTTAAACGATAGCAGATGTAAACAGTAACGATCGATAGCGATCCTAAGACAACATCCTGTTCAAGTGGATTGATCGACAGCAGACAGATCGAAGCACTATTGCACCAGTTTTATTCTGACCCATCCATAAAGCCGACTGATTGCACCGGATGCAGATTATAAAGATCCATATAGGAGCATTCGTCTTTGCTTATTCCAAATCCGAAGCTACAGTTCCGCTAACTCACACAAGGGTCATACTACAGTCTGAAGAAACTTCTCCACACAAAATACTTGTCGCGGTTGACGAAGCTGGGACTGTGTATAAGGACGAATATGAAAGACAAATAAAAGATTTTATTGTGCAGCGAATAGGACTCACCTGATGATGTCATGAAAATGGCACCGAACGACCCATCCCCTAAAGGGTGAAGTAGGCATAAACTGAGATGTAGTGATGACGATGATACGTTCATCAGAACGGCCCGGATATTGGATTGGTAGACGACGGCGCTAGAGTGGTGTCAGCAATTGTAGGAATAGGCAAGCGGTTGTAGCACCAGAAAAGTAGGTAAATAAGTATGCTCCACTCAAGGAGATTTAGAAGTTTTGCATATTCAAAGCGTGAGAACAATTTTTTCAAGAAAAAGCTTAAAAACTATTCCAACTATTCCAATTCTTGCAGTAATGCTTGTTGAAACATGCATACAGCCTCTGTGAATACACGTTTAAGGCATAAAAATGAAGTTAAAATATTGCTGCTCTATATTTGCTAGCTATTCCCTTTCAGGCTGTTACATCTCCTTCTTCATAGAGGCTGTCGGAATATTCTACCCGATTAAATGCTTCTGTCAGCATCGTACGATTGCTTTGTAACCAACACTATGCGATGATGTGAATAACCTTAGGAAGGAATGCAAGTATTTAATGTCTGTAAACTTGACTCTGCTCCAAACCTGTTACTTAGAAGTAAATCCTAGTCGTTGATGGAGATTCACCATTTTACTGTTAAATTAACAGCCTGCTGTTACAGGACATTATCTCCTTTAGGAACGCATAGTAAGGCAGGGCATAAATCACATAAGATGTCTTAATCTCATTTTGTTTCGCTAACAGAATGTGTAAATGGCTGTCAAAATTGAATAATTTTGAAACGAAAGGGAAACTTTACTTTTCTTTTCGCCAAAATCCTAAAACATCTTTATCCGGCAAACCACTTCCCACATATTTCTAAACACCATTTCCCATGAGGTCAGCGACTCCCTCCGCTTACGACTAATTTCAAATCAGCGATAAAGCGAATCTAACCAAAAAAGCCACTAGCGAACAAGAAAAACAAGATTCATTCAGTAGATAGATAATAGTTCATTATGCATTTTCACAACATCGTCCACAGCCGAAAGCAAAAGAAGCCGGCCAGCTGTTCCAGCAGCAGCTGATGGTGGGCTCTGGGAAAACATGAATGATAACGTCCAGCCGATAACTCAACCCTCCCACACACACACACTGGAATGTTTTCCTCAACTGCACCGTACTATCGCACAATGGCATCAACGAACCGGCCACCTGCTGGTCAGTTGGCTTTCGTTTTTCCGGCTTACTGCAGCATAATCGGATCGGCAATGTGACACTCTGGACAGGGAACGAAGACGAGCGAAAACGAAAGGAAAACTGCACCTGTTTTTCGCTCTCGTCATTGCCCGGTGTTTGTGTCCGTGTGTTTTTCTTCAGGTAAACGTAGACAGGTTTGTCAAACTGGTAGCTTGTTTGGCTTTCTTTTGGAGGAATGTTTGCGCTCCTGATTTTTGTATGTAGTTCTTCTGATTTGCTGTTTCGAACGATGGTATATTATTTTTGTTTTACTATCAACTATAATATGAAAAATGTTCTTAGATTGGTTTTCATATACTTAAAGGTTAAAGGTTTGATATTTTTACAAAGGTTTGACGAACCTTTGGTCTAGGGTTCAACTATGACCAGAGGAGTCGAGGAACTGCAATTGAATATTTGTTCTTAGTAGGAGCAGAAACTGTAGAGGAAGTTTTGTATGTCTATATCGATACCTCGTCTGCATCGGGCGTTGAATCCCATCTGGACTATCTACCTGTTGGAAACTTTTGTAGGGTTCCCAACCACCTGGAGCGAGAGGGAAGGAGTAGAGTAAGAGAGAGAAAGAGAGAAAAAGGGTCAGGATGCGCCTGCCCTAAAATAGAGTCAGTAGAAAACGAACCAGCGAGAAAGCAACACATAGCGGACAATTTTTTGGTCTACGGCAAATCTACGGCAAATCTACAACGAATAAAGTACCGTATTGCAAAGAATTCCGCTTGGTATCGTTTTTTCCTAACACTCCCCATACGCAATACACACGACTATCCATCTGTGCAAGTTGTAGTTTATGTCGCTCCAGTGGTCAATTATTATATTTACAGCAAAAATAAGCATCAGGGTCCTGCATGTAGAAGGCAGCTTGATCGTGATAACAAGTGGTTCCTTAAGGAGAAGTGGTAAGCCTGCATTAAATCGATAGAATTATGGCACCTTGATGTTTGCATTAACACTCTTTTGGCAGAATCTCTTTCTAAGGTGACTTATAAAGAAGAATTCGTATTTCAGTAGGATAATGATAAGAGCAGAGGTTTGATTTCGATCCGAATAGACTCCTCTAAGATCCGAACTCAACACAATCGAGAATTCGATGTTTGATGAAGAGTTAACAAAACTGTCGTTACAAATCATAATCCGGGAGCACGCTTGGATACAATTAGACGAACAGTAACTAAAAAATCAAGTAAAAAGTAAGTCACAGATCATTATGAGAACCTATAATTTTCTTTAAATAAGGCTACATTGTTAAAAAATTATATTTCTTGAGTTTTAGTAAAATTGGCACGCCGTTTTTTACGCTATTTAACTGTTTTATTCCCGAATATGATCCATGTTTGTTTTTTAATTTTAATGAGAATATTAAGACTAAGTTACTATAAAAAGTGTTACAATGTGTTAGCTTCATTTTAATCAAACAAATTGCATCTACTGAAGGCCTTTTCCGGGGAGGAAGAATATATTTTCTGTAGAATATTTCTTGGATGTAGGATTCTTCATGTGGGATTAACATTTAATCTCTTGAGTAATCTGTTGCAGTTTTATTTGCTATTCCATTTTATGTTATTATATGTTTTATTGAATAACGGAAAGTGGGACAAATGTTTCACATGAGTATGTGAGCCATTTTTTTTAAGAAAATTAATTTTAAGAAACTTAAAGTAACTAGAGACCAGATCGAGTAAACGAAGTTTTCCTTACCTATGACTAGCTAAGATGTACAGGATTTACTGTGTAATAACACATATTTCTCGTTTTGTTCCTTTATTTTATAATGACCAACAACATTGATTGTAATGTTCTAATATTTCAACCAAACGAAATAAACTGTTAAAACACATAACAATAAATAATTATTGGTGCAAAAGTGCTATACACTGTTTGCCTTTTTTTCGCTTAAGAGTGACGCTGACAAAAGCGGAAATAATGTTGTTAGGAATTTTGGGAGCTCGTTCCCGGATGTGGGTCCTTGGCGAATCTCGATCTGGGTTCAATTTTAGCTCACTAGTGAAACAGGAAGATGAGTAGTTGTAAGCGAATGTAGAGGTCTCTCAACAGTTGACTAGCTCGAACCGCTTTGAAACAGAAAACACTCACCAAATACTTGAAGTTCATAAAGTCCCACTGTAATCTCCAGTTTGAAGCTAATTTTGGGTCGTTTTATGAGATGTTTTTTAACGCATCGCAAGAGGAGGAACTGGGAAACTAAGTTTAGCCTTGACATATACCAGTATCACTTCTCCATGAAATTATTTGGTTATTACAGAGCTAACATTCCTGC
>KZ062428.1:133372-153058 GCA_002091835.1 Anopheles maculatus
TCCTGCTTCATAACACAAAGAAAAGACGTAATTTTTCACCATAAACAACAAGTAAATAATCGCAATTTAACTTGACAAAATATGAGTAAACTGGCAAAGCAAGCATATTATTAGATTAAAGTAAGAATTACGAAAAGAATTGCGAAATGTTCGTGTGGTTAAGCCATGGACTGTAGTAGAATAATTTTGATATACCTACATTATCTATTGCGTTAGCTACAGCACGTGTAAGCTCTCTTTGGACTTGTATGTAAAATGAATTAATTAAAAAAAAAACATATCAGTTTGACAATCCTGCTGCACCACATAAAAATGCATTTCCGTTCCATCTTCTCCATCGCATTAGTCACACCGAAAGCATCGCTCGACTAAAGTTTCCATTATTTCTAACCACAAAACCCGACATCCCGCATTAAGTTGATGGACGATTGAGAAGGTTGAGTTCCCTTTAACAGGGAGGATTCCCATTTTCCCAGACGAAAGGACGCAAGGGTGTAACGGATCGATGAAAAGCGGAATGCGCGAACGGAAAAGAAGAAAGGTTCGCGATCGGATTATTATGCAATAATTGGAAATAGTTGATCGTGTGCATCAGCAGCTTTTGTTTTGGTTGCTGTTCCATGTGTGTGTGTGTGTATGTGGATTTTCTTCGTCGTTGGATTCGCTTTCTTCGAAGCTTCTTCTCATCTTTTACGCTCGCTGTGTGTTGCTGTTTATTGGACGTATTGGATTTTTCCAGCTGGTTCGGTTTCTCGTACGCTTTTCTCGATCTCGATGCCTGCCGTCGGGCAGTAGGCCATGCCGATGAGCTACGAAATTTTCCTTCCGACTCGTTGTTTTTGTCTCTCTCGATCTCGCCATTTAGCTGGCGTTAGGGCGATGAATTTTCCGCGCCACCGTCCGCGTTTGCTATTTTTATTGTTTCAGCGGCTTAATTTGTTCACACTTCCCCACCCCATCCAATCGGAAGTTGGCACATCGATGGATGGAATCGGTGGGGGGACAAAACGGAAGAGAAGGTGTAAGTTGAAGTCGGTGTGTGGCACGAGGCAGTTTTATTTTAAGCTTTCATCGTTTCGGGCACACTCGCGGACTAGCCTTGTTTTACGCTTGAAGCGAGAGACGCTCCCGTACCGAAAGAGACTTGCCCGAAACGGAAAGAAACGAACCTGTCGATGGTACCGGCCGATTATGAACCATTTCACACGCTTTCAAATGCGGTAATAAATGGCAGAGGCTGGGCTTAAGTAGATGGGGTGGTGCGTTTTTTAAGAGATTGGTTAAAAATCGATTGTTTTCTTTTTCAATCGTTGAATTTAATATGCATTAATTAGGGATCCATTTGTTTCAGTGCGTTTCATGAGTGGTTCGGGCTTATTTCCTGTTGGCAGAATTGTGGTAGAGTTGGTGGAAAGTTAATTAAAGTCTTGTTAAGTTTAGTATGATAAAAAAAACTGATCAGATTAACTTATTTCAATCTTGTTGTTCTTTTATTCAAACGCTAACTTTTGCTGTCTAATGAAACTTGTTGCAGTTACCTTATTTGTTTGTTCAATGAGAGAGTTTTGTACTGGTTGTTCTGCTAACTTTGGCGCAAATATTCTTTTAGAAATACTCATCTTGACATGTTCTTGCTCAGTTCTAAACGACACGTAAAGATTTGTATTAGCCTTAACAACAATTCCTCTGTTCGGTCTTCATTTTGAGGCATTTCTTTCAACATAAATGTATACTTAAGTGGCTTTTCTCGAATTTATCTAACCAGGTACTTCTTGGATCTATCTGCTCCGGTATATTTCGTCCTGATTCCTAAATCTGTATAATCAGTCCAGTGTATTGGTGAACGGTCTGAGTGAAAGTTGATATCTGTCCATTTGTATTTGCAACTGACATTACGACTTTGCTAATGGGCTACATAGACCTTAGCCGAGCATGAACATTATTCTACTTTAGACGGCCTTCCGATTTGGTATCCACTGCAACAACACTGCGCCTCGTTTAATACAATTCCTATCCCTATACTGTCTCTTCTCTAAAGTCTGACATTTTTTTTGTGGCCTACCCACAACTAAATAGCTAGAAACCGTAGACAGGATTTCGTCGAATGACATGATGCACATTATTGAAATTCTCTCCTGGACGGTTTATCTACGTAGACGATATTGCTCTGTGGCATGTTTATAATTTAAAAGGTGCCAGTTGCTAGCACGCAGAGGCTGATATTAAATCCCAGTCGGACTTTCTCCAGACCAGACTCAAAAGACTATTGTTATTATTTTTATTTATTTGAGGAAGGGAAGAGGAATCACGAAGACGAGAGCGAAAACGGGATGCAGGGATGTCAAAATCAAATAAATGATACGCATCATTAAAGGCCGCGAGCGCACGTAGGAAAGGGTCATTCTGGGAAGGGCGTGTACTACGATAAGGAGCGGAGGTCTGTCACGTAGAAGTCGGGAGCTAACATAAAGTGGAATCAAGGATAAAAGCGCAGGAGTATCGAGTGCATTCGAGAGAAGACAAGCGATAAAATAGGCACGGATATGGAAGTATCGAGTTCTAATCGGTACAACACCCAGTAGTGGGGACAGCGATGGGAGTAAGAGGGGACCGAATCCGTGATTTGAGATATATAGGATCACCAATTTCAGAGCACAGACGGATAATAAAACCTAGCGTTTTATTAGCTTTATTGAGCGTGTTCTCTATGTGATCGCTGAAAGACAGTTTGTCATCAAGCCAAACCCCAAGATCCTTAGTAAAAGAAACTCTACTCAATCTGGTTCCGCGAAAGGAATAGTCCCACAATACTTTGGAAGACAAACTACCAAACGATATAACATAACACTTATCGGGGCAAGGCACAAGACCATTGGGATGACACCAGAAATAGAAGAAATTAAGCTGAGCTGTTTGACGATGCAAACATCCTGACGGTTGCTAAAGCCGGAAGGATACGCTGGTTGGGTCACGTGATGAGGATGCCGGACTCATGCCCTGACAGGAAAATGCTCGTTAGCGACCCGTTCGGCACGAGGCGTAGAATAGCACAGCGAGCTCGTTGGCTGGATCAAGTGGAGTCAAACCTGAGGGATATCGGATGCAACCGGGGATGGAGGAGTGCAGCCATGGACCGAGTTTCCTGGAAACGGATTGGACACCAGGCCATGTCTATTCGACGTGCCCCCTAGGAGCAGGCCACTAAAGAAGAAGAAGAGAAGAAGAAGAAGCAAGGATTGAAGATTCAAACAATCAACGGACGAGGATATAGGTATATAAATTTTCAATTCGTCAACATAGAGGAGACAGTCGTCTGGAGGAAGTCTTTACTGAACATTAACACAGTCATTAATGAACAAGGAAAAGAGAAGCTAAAAAAGAGAACTAAGTACACTACCTCGAGGTACTCCAGGCCTAGCTGCAAAGGAATCGGAAAGAGAGTTCTCCACTCTTACTTACGAAATAGTCTTACTTACATACTTATCAAGCGCTAAGTAAAGCTATTTTGACTAATAGTCTAGGAACGGGTAAATCAAGCCATGAACTGGTAGATCAAGAGCTTCAGAGTATAAAGAGCTATAAACAAAAATATATCGAACCTTATGTCGTTGATGATCGATCTGTTTCCGCATACAGTCGCTGGTAGGCAGGTCGACGTCATCTACACAGATTTCAAAGCTGCGTTCGACTGTTTGTCGCATCAATTGCTTATGGCAAAGCTCGAGCGAATGGGTTTCGGTGGAGCCCTTCTTCTCTGGCTCTGTTCCTTTTTAAAGGATCGGTCGTACAGGGTAAGGGTCGATGGGGCTCTGTCGGACCCGTTCATCAGCAAATCTGGGGTTCCTCAGGGTAGTGTCTTGAGTCCTTTATTGTTTTCGCTTTTCATCGCCGATTGCATTCAATCGCTTCCCCCTAACGGTTGTTTGTTGTATGCCGACGATGTCAAGTTTTATCTTCCTGTGTCTTCGTCCCGCGACTCCCGCTCCCTCCAATCCTACATAGATGCTTTCGCTGGCTGGTGCATATCCAACGGGCTCGTTCTTTGTGTCTCGAAGTGCTGTGTAATTTCGTTTGGTCGCTCTTCTTCCAAACATTTACACCAGTATCGGCTCTACGACTCAACACTTCCGCGAGTTTCCTTGGTCAAGGACCTTGGGGTGTGGCTGGACGACAAATTGTCCTTCGAGTCGCATCTCAACTCGGTCCTTGAGCGGGCTAGCAAGGTGTTGGGTCTAATCTCTCGTATGTCCACCGAGATTCGAGACCCGTTATGCCTGAGAGCGCTGTACTGTTGCTGGGTGCGCCCTATCCTGGACTACGCCAGTGTTATATGGTCGCCCGCCGGTGTCACCGCTATGGATAGGTTGGAGAGGGTGCAGAGGAAGTTCACGCGAATAGCCGCTAGGCGTTTACTGAACGACCCCAGCACAACCTTGCCTTCTTATTCGGAGCGGTGCCAGCTGCTGGGTTTGGTTAAACTAGAGGATCGTCATGGTCATGCTCGCAAGTTATTTATTGCCAACATCCTGCTTTCCAACATTGACTCTCCCGCCCTTCTGGCAGCTATCCCTTTATATGTCCCTTCCCATCGCTTACGTGTACGCCCTCCCCTTCAGATCCCTTTTTGTCGTACGCGGTTTTCCCAAAGCGATCCATGGATGCGTGCGTTACGGGCATTCAATTCGGTTGGTGCTCTGTTTGATCACAATATTTCTATTACTTGTTTCCGTTCCCGTCTTTTGTCATCCTCATCCTAAAGACTTTTTATTTGCTTTCCCAACCACAGTCCCGCCTGCTCATTTTGTGTATGTATGTTTAGTTCTAAGATTTCTGACTTTGTAAAGCCCTTGTGGCAAACAATTTGATTAATAAATAATAAATAAAATAAATAATAAATAAATATAAAAGAAATGGTTGATGGACTTTGAAATGGGTTTATTCTTGACTTTTATTATCAATTTTTCAGTAATCTCTTCAGCGGTACGAGCGGTCGTGTAACGAGAACTCAAAAACGTACCTTAATAAATTATTGGTGTAGCATAGCATTTTAAACTGCGTTTGGCATTCTGTAAAATAAGTGAATATTGCATCAAATAAACAGAATATATAGGCCAAGCACGAAGATTAGAACTGCAAAGCCGACAAATAAAGCGACTATGGATAGATCATTGGCTGTTGTTTGCACCATTCAATTCGATTAAATAGATTCGTAACCTCTGTAATGTATTAGTCAACATGAAGTTTACAATTAAAATAAAGAATAGTAGATTAGATCATTTCTAGGCAACATGTTCACGCATTAGTCTTTTCGCAAAATAACTAGCATAAATAAGGGACAACAATTACAAATGTAAATAAACAAACAGTTTTGTACACAACCGATTATTTTCCTTTACGATTTAATTCTATCAAAATAAATCGGTTCCCTGCACCGGCCAAACTTTGACCCATAAGAATTGATCAGATCGAGTTTCTCCATCGAACTGGGCACAACACCACCCAACAGCTTCCCATCCACAATCGTCCCGATCGTGCGCAGAGCGATGAGAAAGTATTCCCGCCCATCGACCACCTGCTTAACGAAGGTACCCCGGACCACGTACCGCAACGTTTCATACGTGTCCCGCAAATCTTCTTCCGAGCTGGCATACCCGGCCCGTATCACCACCAGCGTACCGTCGTAAATGCGAAACAATTTCCCTCGGCCGAGCGTTATCTCACCGAAGGATACCCCGGGGCATAGATCGATCGCCAGCTGACATAACCGGCGATCGGTACGCTCCCAAAAATCTAACACCATCCGAGGCCGGTAGTCGGCCGGCTGTGGCCAGCAGCGGAAGATTTTCCGCGCGCGTGGTAAATTACTGTCCACCGTTGCCTTCCGGTGCAGAAGCCGCTTGAGCAGGGCTTGATTTTGACGCTCGATTGTGCGTGCCTTCCGTCCGCGGGCCGCCGAATTTAGACTCTGGTGCACACGATAGTTGTAGTTAACGTTCAGGTAGCCCTGCAATGTATGGGAAGACAATCATTTAGCGGGATGCAAAAATACACGGGAAGCACGAAACAAACCTTCGTTCGGTAGATTTGATTGATGCGTTTCAGGAGCTCCTTGTTTTCCCGGACGATCGCCCACTGGCGCTCCACGTCCCGTACCATTTTGGACGTCTTGAGAACATTTTCCACGAACATCAGCGGTGGACGGTTGTCAATTCGGGGGCCCACTTTCGGGGCCATCTTACTGGTTGATTTTGCACAATTTGGATACGTTTGAAGTGTTAGCTGTCAAAAGGAGCGGCTGATGAAATTTTGGACGACAAGCTTACTTTGATGAGCATTTGTTTGTAGCTTTCGTGAGCTACTTAAGTTGGTTCCTCTTTCTCTGGAGAGATTATCAAAGCAATGTTCGGAATGTTTTGTTTTGCTTATTCATATCGGTTTGAAAGATAGGAAGCCTTGCGGGATGGGATCTGAGCCATGTTAAGATCAAATAAGGTCGCTGTACACGATACGATTCTTAGTTAGCGAATCTCACCAATACCACCACAAAAAAGAATCGCTCGCGCTGTAAAAAAGAATCGCGTGCATTATTGCGTTTACACGGCACGAATCTTTTCATGAATTTTTTGATATCATCTTTGCTTTTCTGGTACGTGAAGAAAGACATCAGTACTTTCCGCTCAAAGAAAAAAGAGAAGTAGGCCTTGAATGTTGTCAAAGATTCGCACAAAAGATTCGTGTTGTCCGCCAAAATCGGATAATCTTTTTTGCTCGAAAAGATTCGCCGAATCTGCTCGAATGCACCAATACACTGAAGCAAAGATTCGCAGTCAGTGAATATTCGCGTTAGAATCGTATCGTGTACATCGACCTATAGAGTACTTAGACAGTAATTTTTTTCTGAAATGATAACAATAGTTAAACAAAATATTTAAGGATGTAAGTACCCTTAAAATCGTTGGCTATGAGTAGAACAAAACCTAGAAAATGGAACGCTTTAGACAAATTGACTTCGTAGTGTTCTTGCTGTGTCAACCTACTATCTAACAAAACTCCTAAATAACGAACCATGTTGGATCGAGGACTTGTGTCTCTATCTGATTTACAGTCATACATTGTTTGGTGATCTACTTCTATAGAACTAATCAGTTTCGAAGGAGAACACGTCGTCATCAGAATCAAATACAGGCATACTTACTAATCAGGCGCTATAATCGCTTCGCGGTCTTTTCCTGCAGCAACAATCCTCGATACCGCTCACGATTTAGCACCGTCGTGTACCAATCCATTATCCCCGCCGTTCTGGCGGACGCATCAATGCCATTACTCCATCTCAGTTTGGGGTTACCACGCCTCCTCTGTCCATGTAGACGGAATAAAAGGACTTTACGGGCTGGGTCGTCCGGTGCCATTCTCATGACATGACCAGCCCACCGGAGCCTGGCGATCCTGATTCGCTGCACGATGGTGAAATCACCATAGAGCTCGTCATTGTAGCGGCTCCTCCATTGTCCTTCCACACATACGGGGCCAACAATCCGTATGAGCATCTTCCTCTCGAACACGGCTAGGAGGGTTTCGTCAGTTTTGGACAAAGTCCATGTCTCAGAGGCGTATGTGAGTACTGGGACTATAAAGGTTTTGTACAGTCCCAGCTTCTTCCGTCGCGATGTTGAGTGGAGAAGTTTCCTCAGGCACCTCAGGTATGACCGTTTGGCAGCCAGCACCCTTGCCAGATACAGGTATAAATATATTTAAACCGTCAGCATTCAATGGTTTATGGCAATCAGGAAGCGAGTTGACAATGTCGTTAATGAAAATAAGAAGCAGCAGAGGTCCGAGAATGCTGCCTTGTGGTACCCTGGCAGTGTTTGTTGGCAAAAGGTGCGGATAACGATGCGTCGATGTTCACTGTTAGGTAGCTTGAAAGGCATTGAACTAAGCCATCATTGACACAGTATTTAGAGAGCTTAGCAAATTCGTATACCATACATTAATTTGTTTGGCACTGTCAAGAGTCGAAAAGCAAAGACTTTGCAGTGATAAAAGCTTGAAACCCCATGCTGATCGATAGAGATGATGTGCTTGAATCCGCTAAACAGGTGCCAAGAAATAAGATTCTCTTAAGAATAGGGAACATGAAGGGTGAATTTCATCGATTACTTCGATCCTAAGAATTTGAGATATTTTTTTTTTCATTTTATTTAGAAGTCTTGTTTCTGTATATTTACGTAGGTAAGTATTGAAGGCCTTACATAAAACAGAGCCGACATAAAAAATGGCTGAAAATTGCACCATGCGTTACATCAACGCTCAGTTTAATAGTTATCAAAAATTGCCCCCAAGCGTCGGAACGTACCAAACCTGCCATACCTTTGGTACCCTCCCATACCAGCTCCGGTGTCGTACCGGAAACTGAAAACAAACGTGTACAATTGCGCCAAAAAAAAAGGAAATCGATTAACGACAGCTCAATTTCGGCACCCTGCGAAGAAGATGAGCCACAATGTAACATCCATCCGATCCATCCTACCACGCCAGGGAAGTCATCCGGAGTGACGCTTACTCGATGATTCGTATGAGGAAAGTTCATCAAACAGTTGATCACCAAACAATTGGGTGCAATTAGTAAATTGTCGTGACGGTGTACCTGTAAGCTGGCGGGAGGAAAAGCTTGAAACCGGTGGACGAAAAAGGCAAAAAAAAGAAATGTGTCAAAACAAGCACCAAAGCAAAGGAAACCAAAGACTGTGTGTGATTTTGGCGGATGTGTTTATCTTCTTTAAACACGCATAACACGAAACAGAGGCGCTGTGCTGCTCGAAACAGAGGCGTTATCATGCGCTTACTACGGGCACACACACACACACACACGCATTACCCACCGGGACAACAAACCCGTCAAACCAATAAACGACAAAATAATCGCACGCGCCGCCACACCCATTACGATACCCGCCGCACATGCAAATTGCATTGATTTTACGTCGAAAATTTTTCCATTTTCCATTACGGCACGCACGCCGGAACGAATGAGTTGACAGTTTAAGTTACAATTCTGTTAGATAATGGTAAGCATTCTGTAAACAAATCAAATACCAACCGTCCCGCAGTGAAATTTCCAATTGGCCAATTGCAGTGTAATGCTACGGGGGGGTGTGTTATGTAAGGGCAAGTTTTGGTTTACTTTTTATTCGTGTTTTGTGATGCGCTTGATCGAACACATTATAAGCGGATAGTAACGCTTGCCGGCAGGTGTCGAGTGTTCTGGTATCAGTACGGTCGGTTAAATAATGTTTCAAATTAAACACAAACGGTAAGGAAGTTGGGTGACACACCGAATCTGGGTTAGTAATTGCGTTGGATTTGTGCTGTGGCTGGTCTGATATAATCATTCGCCACCGAGAGAGGCAGTTTTTTATTTTTTCTTTTTATGTAATGTTATATTCTCCTTAGCTTAATTTTATTTCTTTCTTTAGCTGTCTTGGGGGTTTGTTTTGTTTAGTTTGTAATACTTGTTTAAATATAAATAATTCTGATCTCTTTTGTCTATACCTTAGTATTTCACTTACTTATGCATACTGATGAATACAGCACATTAGAAAAAAAAAACAAAGAGTAAGTAAAATCAGCAGCAATAAAAAAAACAACAAACATTTTGTTCAATTCCAAAATGAAAAGATTAATTGAAGAAAGAAAAGCAAACATAAAACGAAACTATTAAACTAAAATATATGTTCTTTTCTTCTCTGGCACTACAACCTCTGTACGTCTTGGCCTACTAGCAATTGCTAGCTTTCTGTGACTTAGTTATGACCGTAGCTGGATAGTCAGTCCTGCGTACGGGGAGGCGATCCGCCAGGATTCGAACCCATATGTTCTCACAAACATATGTTCTATTGTTAAAAATAGACCATTTGATGGCGTCGTCAGAATCCGGCGCGACTTCTAACACCGGAGCTTTACTCCGAGCCGGAACGTTTCCTTGACAATACCGGAGAGTTGCCTCCGACTTGTCGCGAGCGATCGCCTTTCCTTCCAAGTCCGGAGAAGTTGCTGCGACTTGAATGTTCCAGTTCTTTCTTTTAGATCGGAAAAGTGCCTCTGACTATAAGAATTCGCGATTCAAAGATCGGGTTTTGGTTATTATTCGTTTTACTGAAAAGAAATCGAACAAATTTTGTTCCATATACTTAAAAGCTAAGTCACATAGAGTTAGCAATAGCAGGCCAAGACCTCACGAGGTTGTAGTGCCAAGGAAGAAGAAGATACTTAATAACTGAAACAGGAGCTAAGAATACTTCAAATAGCTACTTGGAATACTTCCAATCGGTCTAAAAAAAAATCCAAAACATGGAAATACAATCTGCAAAATCTATTTTTTTTTTACTCCAACTGCGTTTTTTCTGTAATTAGAGTTTAGTTATTGTATTACAATCTAAAATCTCGAAGGTAACATTTTTGTTGAAAACTGACTGGTGTTATAGTAACCATGATAGCTCATTCAATTACTCACATACACCTAATAAGACATGGACTTTGTCCAAAAATGAGGAATATCTTAGATACTCAACACAATAATTTTCTTTTATTATTTCAAGACGGCCTCACCGTTTTTCAGCAACTTTTTGGATAAGAAAAACCTCGTTTTCCCATTTTTGGGGATTTCGCGAACCGTTAGACAATGACGAATTGGTCACAGACAGGAGGGAAGGTATGGGAGGTGCAAGAAAGGAATGGTAACTAACTAAACACACCGGAAAACACTAGAGAGTGTCCAAATGTCGCTACTCGCCAAGGACTTCAATTCGATTCTCAAGTTAGGTGGTGGTATAGGAAGGCTGAAATGAGTCTTGCTTCAAATTGCTACTCTTCTCAAAACCTTTTTCCTTTTTATTTGATCCATCCAGGGGAACATCATATTACATTACATGTTTCATTAGCGACGTATAGTTATAAAGAACCATTCTGGTTGGTTCTTATCCGAGACAGCAATTCAAGTGTCTGCCTATTGCCTATCATTAGGCGTATTAGCAAGGAGGTTATCCTTGACACATATTAAAATCGCATACCGTTTAGGCTCGAACAATCTTCACTCTTTTCTAAACTGAACACACAGCTTTAGTTGAAATCAAAACAATCTCCGAATTACTCTTTCTCTCTTTATGTTGGCTTACTTTATGACGGCCATCTCATAGCTTACTAGACTTGTTTATAGCACATAGTTGGATAGTCAAACCGCACTAGGCGGGGAACGGTCCGGATGAGATTCGATTGACGTCTATTCGAACAGACCGTCCAAACCGTCCAGTCTAGTTATTGTTGACTCAGAGTATTTGCGTCGATGACATTAGAGTATTTGTGTCGTAATTTTCTCACTGTATTGGTGGTTGTGTGATACAATTTGAATTTATTCATCAAATCTAGTACTTTAAATTCTATAAACGCTGCGAATCCTATATAAACTGCTACTGCTAACTGCTAAGACAATTGCTTTTATCATTAATATACTATTTGTTATGTTCTTCCTAAGTATAATTATTCAATGGTCCCTAATGACGGCTGTAAGCACAGGAAATGATTAAATGTAAGTTAACCTAGGCTGAAAGATTTTTACACTTAAAAATAGTTATGAAAGCATGAGAATAATTGAATCAATCACAATCAACTATCTTTTATGACTTTTATAAGGATTATCTATTAAAATGAGTATAAGCTTTCCATATTATCTTTCCTATAACACCTCGTTGGATGTTTAAAAATATCTTACTAATGCACCTTACCCTCAACATATTTGATTGGTAGTGTTTTGGACCTTCATTATGTTGCTTCGTTGTCCATATTTTTGTTACTTGCACAATATTTTTAAAATCACATTGTTTAAGCAAAATAGACGGTGCATGACTAATTACTTTTCCAGATATGATAAGATTAAAATGTTATAACTAAGATGATTGCTCTGTGATATTTCCTTCCAACAGTTAGTGCATTTGTTTGTTAGTTCACAGGGAAATCCTTGTCTTGTCTTTGCATCTAGGAAATGATACACTAGATCAGGTTTAATCGATCATATATAATTATAATTTATTAGTATCATATTCATGCTTGCCTCACTGTTGAAATGCTTTAATAAATCATTCAATCACCAATCGAACGACCTGTTATTACCGTACCATATGCCATTTCAAACACCCTCTCGCAGCGCAATGGGAAATGGTAGAACCAATCGATCACCGAACCAAGCTGAATGAATGCCCCCCGATCGGTACGATTGAAGCACTTCATTGAGTTAAGTTTAATTTATTTCACTCACGATTCTCACCCTATCGGATGCTCGCTGCTGCAGATGCACATCAAACCGTTGAAACAAAGTCGTGCGATCGAAAGGGGGAGTGAGAGGGGTGGGCGGACGGAGTTTACGGGATGATGCTTCAGTAACTAGCTCCCTGCCGCGGCATTGAGGGTGGATGGAAGAAGAAAATTTGAACGTGCTGCCAGCGAACCTTCCACTCGAACCGGCCAAACGAACCATGTTCGGGGAAGGTGCGTTTGTGCAAACTATTTCACGTCAGGGTTTTGACCTTGCCCATGGGATGACACTAATGACGCGGCCGGGCACGGGCTAGGTGAATGAATTGTCTCCCTTTTGCAGTGGGCAGAAAGGTGTGCATGCACTGGTGACATTGGGTTTGGGTGACATTCAGGAGGAGAGTCCGATCGATTGACACCGTGTAGTGCTGTGTGTTTGGGCGAGCTTTTTTATGTTTGGCAGGCCAATGTCTTTTCCGCTATTGCCGGGCACAAGGTGAAGGTTTCTTTTGTTCACTGTAAAGAATGAAAATGGGCTTGAAGTAATCAATAAGATCTGTACTGTAGGTTTAATACAAACCCAATTCGGCTAAAGTAGGAATGGTTCCTTCTGCTGGTATCTTGGACATCTTTATTCCGTTAAAATGGTAGAGTAGATTGCAAGAAAACAATAAGCAATCAAAGTTGTTTTTTTTTATTTTATTGAAAGATTGAAACATCCCATCTTCTAACACCCATTTAAAAATCAAATTTAAAATCAAACGGAAAATCCGATTCGAAATAAAACATCGCCGTCGTGTGCAGCACCCCTGCAACATCGCACTCCCAGTTGGTTGGAAACATCGCAGTAGGCGAACTGTTGCTCAAAATACAAATTTCAAATCGACCGTTACAAATGCCGTCAGTGATGTGAGCGTTGATGAATAGTATAATAGTAAAATTGAAGTAGAATGTTTAAATAAGTGCATTGATACGTAGAAAATGTAAATGTGTGTGTTGTTACACATTAATTTATGTAGTGGTCAAACAAATCTCCAGTAGAATTGAAGCCATACAGCGTACAAACCCAAGGATTACACTGTAAAAAACGGCGTGCAGCGCAAAGGGATTAACAGAACCGCCAGACGTTGGCAAGAGTCGATGTTGGACAGACGGATGTTGGTAATTACGAGCTTAACAATGGCAATTCTTAAGACAATTGACTCCACACTGAGTAAAGTAATCCACTCCAGCTTATCCATAGAAAAGTGACTCCATATGTGATACTGGCATAGTCCTGAATTAGAACGCCCTCAAGCACAGCGCATGGGCCTCAGACGCCATACGGGTGGTGTGTCAGGCTGGAAAATGAATAATATACCTTCTATTTCATATTTTAATGTTTTTGTGCGAAACAAAGGTCCAGAGTTACCTATTCGAAGTAATGCGATATTGTTGTTTCTTTCTTCTTGTTCTGTTTTGAATTGTTTCATTTAATTTCAATATTGGTGTGTTCAATATTGTGCTGCAAACATTGAATGTCGTTCAACAAAAGGCCGGTATCAACATTGATAGTAAGGACTATAAAACTGTTTCTTTCAGAATTCAGAATTGTGCGTTAAAAACGCACACACACACCCATCCAACGTTCATAATCACAGCGATTCTTTTATTTCTGTCCATTCGGTTAAAGTAACGCATCGTTTCCCCGTACATCCTTTTTTTCCATTCCGGCGGGGTACAAAAAAAGCCGAAGTACCTGGGGAATAGTTCTGGTTCGTATTTCAACCGTACATCGCCTGGCAAGTAATCGTTACTTTCGTTCGTTCATTTTTGTTTTTCACCACTTCCTAAATTCATCGAAAGAGTGAAACGTGGACGAAAGCGTCTGGAACGGCTGCTACTTGGTGGTATTCGCTTAATGGATAGCTAGCTGCTTAACACTTAACACTTAGCCGGTAGGTTTTAGTTATAAATTAGCTACATCTCTAAAGGGGTTGATTGTGTGAAATCGAGTGAGTATTGTCTCTTGTTCATTCGAAGCGCGAGTGTGTGTGTGTGTGTGTGTGGGTGTGTGTCAGTGAAACCGTGGTCTACCGGTAATTACCGGCTTCCAGCTGTTGAGCGACGTGTGACTGTTTAGCCCGATCCGGTCAATCTGTTCCTGCGTAACGTCCGGCACTTCTTCCTCCTCCTCGAAGAAGTCGATGATCGGATGGTAGTTGTAGTTGATGCGCTGATGGCCATTGGTCGACGTGACCGTGGTTGTGCTGGTACTAGCCGTGCTGGGCGGTTGTGGCTGTGGCATCGTGGACAGTGGAACCGTTGGGTTGATGCCAACGGACGTTGTTGCCGGTTGCGATATACGGAAGATGACGGGCGTCTGTTGCTGCTGCTGCTGCTGCTGTTGCTGAAGTGTGGTTAGTGGCGGTTGGGGGGTGGTATGTTGCCGACGGCGATGCTTTTCGATGATGTTTTGTGCCTGCGTTTGGGGCAGTTGGTCCAGCTTCGTGGGTGGCAGCACAGCAACCTGATTCAGCCGGGAATCCGTTTCGGCAATACTTTGATCGCCATGTGGTACGCTTGCCGTCTTCCGCAGCGGTCGCCTGTTAGGTCCTCCAACGTTTCCCGCCCGCTTCAAAGCGTTCTCCGTGCTGTAGTGAGGGCCCCGTTTAAACGGGATGCCGTACGCGAGATCGTTCGGCGGAGGGCTCAGATACGTGTCGAGCGTTGGTGGTGCGATAAAGTGCGGGTGCTTCGGTTTCGAGATGGCCGGATGTTTCGGTGGACGATCGAACCGGGTCTTTCCCTGCCCTGGTGGTGGCGGTGGGGGAGGTGGTGGAACCGCCGGTAGATGCAGAGGACTTTCGTACTTTGGTGGTTTCACTCGCTGGAACCCGTTCGAGAACTGGTACGCAATGTTATCGTCCGACTCGTCCTCATCGACCTGATCGAACTGGAGCGTCGAGTAGTGGTGCGTGTTGCGGATCAGTGTCGATGCCGATTCGCTCGGATCTTCGTGGATCTTGGACTTGAAGTCGTTGTAGCTCGTTAGCGGTGGAAACGTTTCCCGGTACCCATCGATGTGGCAGGAGCAACAGGTCGGCACTTTAAAGATATCCACGTGAAGCCCCCGGGCAGCATCCCAGCTCAGCAACCGATGGTAATTGTAGATCTGCACGCAACGCGACCGGAAATTGTCCGTCAGATAGGTACACGAGTCTTGCGGTGTGCTGCAAGCAGGAAAAAGCGACAGGTGAGAAAGTGAGAGTGAAATGTAGCCCGTCCGGATGGCACCTGTGCCGCTACTAACCTGCACTTTTCCAATCGCAGCGTCTGCGTGTGTTCGCCCGTGTTGACGATGTACTTCCACTCGCCGGTCGCCGAACGTGCCTTCTGCGGTCGCGCGTACCGGATAATACTGGGGCACATACTGCCACCGGATTTCGACGGGTCATCTTCTCGCTTTCTGTACCGGGCGTAGCGGTACGGCATTTGGCATGTAAATAACAGAAATGAAATTGAAATCTTCCGGCGGTTTTGCATCCCCAAACTGCATCGCTTTCTATCCACCGTGCGGTCGAGAAAGCCATCCAGCCTGCACGGTTGCGGTAGTTGAAAGTTGGCACCTTTCCTTACCTGAGCTTAGTGTTGATGCCCTGCGCAATTTCCTCCGGCTCGTACACGGTCCGGTCCTGGGCGCTCGCCTTGTCAATGTACTCGGCCAGCAGGGCACCGATGGCATGCCGGTGGCGCGTAATACTGTACATGATCTCGGAGCTGCAAAGAACAGGAGGGTAAACGGGGGGCGAAACGAAGATGACCCATTAGTGGTGGAAGGTGTGCGTGTGTATGGTGGCACTTAAATGTAGCACGAAACTGGCACGAAAAACAAACACCCCGAAACAATACGTACAATAAATGACCGTCCGGTGAAAGTGGTTGGAAAGCATTGCCCAAATTTTCAATCGCTCACCAAATTTCCATTCCCTCTAAAGCACGTTATTTGTTTACACCGCTGCAAGAGAGCTTGATTTTCCAAAACAAAACCTCCCCGAGTTGACAGCTACAAAATCAATGGCTACTTAATTAGTGACATCTGTCAAATGCATTTGCGAGTCGGAACATTTAAATGTTCCGTTTCTACCGAAGTAACTGTGGCACGTTGGAGCAGATGCAACAGCAGGAAGTGAGAGTTATTTTATTACGGTGGTTAAAAAAATCTTTCAGTAAAGAAATTAAAATTGCACCCCGTACGGACACAACAAAAAAAAAGTGCAGTAAAACAAATGGAAAGCATCAGATTCGCGGTGCGGCTATTTGCAACGGGTTTCGGCACATTTACATTTACAGCGGTGGTAAAATTATTCTCTGCTATCCGCACATCGTTCCAGCGTGCAGGTTTACATTTATTTGTTTTATTATGCAGCGCTGTGCGTTCGCTGCCAAACGCTGCCCGTCGAGTTGTTAAGCAATAATGCAGCAAATCAACACCCGGGCGGGAATTATGTTGTTAAAATGCGCTCGCACCTGCACCGGGTTGGCTATTTTCTAATGCTTTTAGTTTACAACAGTCCGGGGAATCCATTTTCCATTGCCGATACACATAGCGGCATACAATTCCGCATCGTTCACGTGATTGCCGCACGGCTGATTGCGATTGATACACGCATTATTATGCGCGTGCGTGATCGGCCCTGATGCGGTTGTGGCCGCCGGCTTCGTTCGGTCGGTGTGAAAGTGGACGGAAGTGTGCGATTTTGTATGCGTGTGTGTGGCCGATAGGTGGAGCTCGTTCCGTTTAGCGATGTCACGTTTGGAGGAGTGTAAGGAAACGTTAGCTCACGGTAGAGTTTTACTTTACTTTCCGTTACCCTTGCGCACGCACTGCACTATTACGAAGTAAACGTTACATGAGGATGACTTTGTGTTTTTTCGATCGATACGATATTAAGCCATCCCGAGCCTGATAACCAAAAGTGATTCGATTGCGATAAAAAGACTTCCACCCATGCGCTGATAAATGATTCATCCACATGCGTTGCAAGCATTTTCTGGAATACGTCGGTGGAAAACACACGCACAAATGGGAATGACGTTCGTGTATGTGAAAACTTGAATAATATAATGAGGAACGCTCGACGCACGCCTTATGCAATAAAATGCAGTGCAATCTGCTGTTGCCCTGATGTTACTCATCTATCAGCCTAATCGATCATCTTGATTCACTGCTATAAAGCGAGCTGAGCGATGCGGTTGAGATTGATTGGGCGAGCTAATTTACGTGTTTTCCGTCTGCCCCGGAACGGAAGTCGAGACGGATTTTTAGTTAGGCCGGATCCAGCCGCACTAGCTAAGTTAGGGAGGAAGAAGTTGCGTAGGTAAGATGGAGAAAGTTGGAAACGTAAAACTAAGCAAGGTTCACACACATTCCTGTTTGGGAAGCACGAAATGACCTGTCATCAAGGAAAAAATACTAAGGCCTCACAAGACGTACAATAGGTAGTAGATTATGTGCTACCACTGCCAAATGACTGCCAAGGCCTGTCAAAGCCGGTACAGCTGTTACTTTTTGCGCAATGAAACTGTGCACTGCGAGCAACAACAGCAACAACAAAAAATGGGCGAAAAAAATCACCTAAACATGGTGCAAACACACCGATCGCATCCTTTAGCCGATCGACTGGACTGGATCGAGCGGCATCTGATCAATCAGTGTAGTTCGGTCCGGTTACGCATGGTCGCCGTAACCGTGCCCGACCAGCTTCACGTTTCCGGTCGATCAAACCGTTAATATGCGAATATGCTCGTCACGTTCCATCCCAGAACATCGGGGGTGTCCGCATTAAACACCTGCCCGCTCGCTTTCGTGGAACGAAACACCGACCGAGCAACGCTGTTAATGCTCGAACAGAGCGTGCTGTTTGTTGTGATTGGGGCTGAAGATGTCTGTACTGCTCCGCCTATTAAGACTTTCTCCTATTATTAGATTGTTTTACAACTTCTTCACCCTCGCACTCGGCAGAGATGTCGACGATCGTGTGATCGAGTTTCTACACTCTCCAGGGGGAAGCGGAGGGAAACAGCGGAGGCGGTAACACCTCCTCGGGAGTGGTAAAGCAGTTGTATTGTAGCTCTTTGCTCACTTACGTGGGATAGTTGGCGACCCGGATACAAACACCGCCCGAGAAGTATTCACACTTTTCGCTCGGCTGTAGTGTGTGCAGTCCCTGAGGTCGCTGACGACCACCGATGAGCTTCTCCGCCACCGGACCACCCGAGGACGTGCCGTTACCGTGCGCGGTCGAACCGGACGCACCGTACGCATCCACTTCCGTTCCATTGAGTCCGGCGAAGGCAAGATCTTCGATCTCCTCCAGGGTTAGCTTGTGCTCCGTGACGGCGCTGATGACTTCCGGGGTGCGGGTAGTGGTTGGCGATGATAGTGGGCCGATTGCGTTTGCTGCCGAGGACGAGCCGGATGACTGTTTGGGCGAGACTTTCGGTAAGGTGACCGGTATTGGCCCGTCGGAAGCCATCGCTAGCTGATCGCGCTGCGTTCCGGTAGCGTTGAATGCGGTCATGTTAAGCTTTCGCTCGTGGTACGTCATCCGGTCGTCCGGTTTGCCGTGTGTCGTCTGTTGCACGTTGAAGCGTGGCAATGCTTGTACGAGCTTCTCGAAGAACGGTTGCGGTTCGTTCCGGGCCGACCGTCCAGCCTCTTCATTGCTGGCGTCCGTTGAAACGGTGCGAACGTTAGCTGACTCCTGTTCGTCCACCATCAGTCGATCGTCCTTTAGGTCGGCAGTGACTGGTGGGACATCGTTCATGCGAAACCCATGCGGTTCCGAGCGTATGCTAAAGCTGCGCCGAAGCAGATGATTGGACAGAATGCCCTCATCCTCGACCAGCGCTTTGTCGGCTTCTTCCAGTCGCTCCCGGTGCTGTTGCTGGTCGTGCAGTAGACTCTCCTTTTTGGCCACGGTACGGATCATGTTCGCAATGTCGTACACGAGCGGTAGAATCAGCTCCGGCCGGTTACCGAACATTGATTTGACCTGCAAATAGAGAGAGAGAGAGAGAACAGATCAGATGATAAAACCCAGAAATGCAGTAATCGTTTCGACCCAATTTCGCTCACACTCCCGTAAGCTTGGTGTTCTGATGCCCAAGAATGCAAGAATGTAGGCTACCGAACCTGTGCTTTCAGCGAACGGAATTTACCGAACCTGTGCAGTAGGCCAATCGGATCAAAAATCCAGTTCTTTCTCCTGTGTGGCAGATGGAATTCCACACATTCAATCAAACCCCGTGCCGTTTACCGTTGGCAGAAGATGTTGCTGCTCCTGCTGCTGTTGTTGTTAATATCCATTAATTCGCAAACTGCTGTAACGCATCTTC
>KZ062429.1:3687-58106 GCA_002091835.1 Anopheles maculatus
GCGTCGTGTGATGGGCAGCGGCATCGGTCGCTGGGAAAAATTATAGGTAACAAACTAATTGTTGAAAGCGACGAGCCTACACACACGCACACACCATTCATAAACTGCTAATTGTCGATGTGTGCACCCTTCAAGGCTGTAGCTGTTGATGGTGAGATTGTCCGGACACAAACTGTGCTGTTTGATACCTTCAGTTTGGCGAATAAACCTCAACCAGCTACTTAGCTCAAGGGTACGGGGAATAAAACATTATGCACACCAATCACCACACTGTCCTTCGGCTCTAAACGATCATAATTTTTTACACACTTCCATTTGAAACGATCGTCTGATCGTCATCATTCGACACGCGCGGAGTTTACGCTCGAAACGAGTCAAATTTTCAAACGATCCGTTTTTAATTCGTTTTTCTGTTTTGGGACTACTAGGCTAGCCTGTGCTACACCGAGACATATTTGAAAGGCCAACGCTGTTGGTACACTCTGCCGCCAAACACCAATATAGCTGTGTACCTGTGTCTAATGTTGAATAATTACTACACCAACACGTGCTCTTCGGTTCACTCCGATTTCTATGGTTTCGCTGATTTGCAGGAGCAGTGGGGACAATCGGCTGAGCTCTCTCGGTGACACGGAGACCGTCGTCATCAGTTCTGTCTGCCCACCGTTTTGAAGCTTGCTTGTCTTCTCGCGATCGTGCGGCCACAGCTTTACATAACACTGCCCGGGGCGGGGGGGTCTCGTGGAGTCGCCGTCCGAAGCATATGGGAAAGCCTTTGCGTCTCTACTGGCACTCGAATTTGAGAAGGAAGGGGAATGACTTAGGTTGGAGAGTGTTGCACATCGACAAGCCACCGCCACAGCTTACACGCGCACACGCACAATCGCGTCTGCTGTACGGGGCCAGGTTAGACCTCGGTGAGGTCAGACTGGAGATCGGTATTTGCTGTGTGTGAACAAGACTGCTGCTGCTAACCGACGATGACTTAACCTTGCTGGTACGGTTCCACGTATTGAGGACCGGGCGTGCAATGGCGTCTGTGTTCTCGTGCCAAGGTTTTTTGGCTATTAAGAAAAGCCACATTCTCACCGAGATCTGTTGGTACTGAAATTCCAGCACAGCGCAACAAGTTGCTGTGACCACTGGTAGTGAGAACGCTAGACCCGTGGATTCAGCCCCGTTCTATCCTCAAGGTCGTGCTGTGCTATGTTAAAACGCAAAAAATTACAATATAAATCACTTGTGTTTTCGGTTCATGTTCGTGTGGTACACTTTCGAGTCTCAATGTAAACAGCCATGCGGTCCTAAGGGAGCATTCAATTAAAATCCGGTTTTCCGGCGACTGTTGTAATGTTGAGGCTTGATGAGGGAGACCTGATTGAACTGTGGGGATGGGAGTAAGGTTAGACATTCTAAGAAACAGCACGAACCAAACGGCCAGATTGTGGCGCATTTATAAACAAATGCGAACTGATACTAGATCCCTTTCTAGAAATAAACTTGCGCGAGATGTTTGCCACAATACCGGCACCCGTAGAAGGAAAAGCGACGTTTGGCAAAGGGCCAGCTCTAGTGCTGTAAAGAACCACACATCGCAGATCCAGTTGGCGAACAGAATCTAACCTTAAACCTTCTGGTCGAACAGGTCGGTTTTTACCACGGCACACGTGCACACCAGCATTCGCCAATGGATGAAAATAATTGCCCCAATTTAGGCGCTACAAACCTACTAACCTTTTATTCCGGTTCCGGCCGGTTCATTCGCGTTCGATCGCACCGTTAACGCACGTCGCCACAACCCGAACCCCATACTATATATTATATTCGTTCGATTTATATTTTCCCGCAACACCCCACACACCAGTCGGAAGGGGCGGGTTGTGATTTTCCTTTTCACACACGGCAGATGACAAACGGCTTCACGGGAAAGCGGCGAAGGAAAGAAAGCATTCCACACAAATCACCAACACTAATGGATCTGGATGTCGACTACATGGCCACCACTTTCTGCCCGTTGCTTGCTGACCCATTGCACCGACCCGCCATTGCAGCACGTAATCAGATTCACACACACACACCCACACAGACACAAACACACGCTTTGCGAGGGAGCAAAAGAAGGCCGCAGAAAATAAAATCATAAACACTCCGATGACAGTGCAATAATTGCACTAAACCCACGGCCTTCTTGGATTGTGCCGTTGGAATTTTCACCATTCACATGCTGACGACCTTTCGCACTAGGCCAAGGGACGCTCAGCTGGATTATTTGATTATTTTTTATTTCACCGCACTCAACGACGAATGCACTTTACAGAATAACGTCAACACAGAAACTGGATTCAATAATGCATCACGTTAACAATAATGCACCGAAGAATGCACAACATCATTAAACCTGACATACCGGTAGCGGACAAAGCGAAAGGATAAAACAACACCAAAAAAACAATGAATAAAGAAACCCCACGACCAAAGTTCGGTTGCTCGTGTGGAAATGTTTTCAATCGACCCGCGAAGGACGCAGCGTAAGTTCCGCGGCCGCGACCGGAATGAATGAATGTCCAAAAGCCACAGCTGTATGTGGCCCACCGGAGCCCGAGCTCGGCTCCTGGAGCAGAGACAAACAAAACAAACGCGAAACACGGGGGCCACCGAAAAAGCGCCACAACGAAAGGGAAACGAGCAACTGAAACCCCACCGTGAAAGGGTGGCTGCACAAACGAAGAAACCGAGTGTTGTGCGCGCGCACAAACACATACACGCAGACACCAACACGCAAACAGATGGTATAGTCGTCAGGTCGCTCGGTCGTTCAGCGACAGGCGACCGCGAAGAAACGTGGCCACGTGCCCGTGCGGTGTATAGCAGCGAACTGGACCGGTCATACGCGGCCACGAACCGATGGACTCCCGCGTACGGGCAAAACCGTACCAACACAGTGGCAGAACGCGCGCGCGTCCCACTCTCCCACGGCGGGGTGGGCGTCACGCACTTCTCTCTTCGCCATGATGATGATGATGACGGTGTGAGCGGCAAACACAAACACAACCGGAGCACTAGCAGTGCACCGGGAAAAACCCGCACGGCGAGGATCACTTCACAAAAAGAGCGCCAGATGTGTTGTGCGTGTGTGCGAAGATCTGTCTATCAATATCTTTCGCGAGAAGACATCTCGCTCTCTTTCTCTCTCTCTCTCTCTCTCTCTAACGCTCTCCGGTTGTGTTCTCCCGCCAAAAACGCACCCCTAACATGCTGGAGTCACAGACAACAAATGATCTTCACCAATGGTGTATGCTTACCTTGGTCGTAGTAACCGGAGCGCTTAGTTCTCACCATACTCCGTTCCGGGGTGTACGCGCAAGTGACACGCAGTTCCGCAAACACAGATGACTAACAATGACACAGCTCGAACACTCTCGAACTGTTAGCATATTTGGTCCAGGTGTGTGTGTGTGTGTACTTTAAGGGAAAGCCCTGGCTATAAAGACGCTCGTGTCTTACAATTTTAGCGCCCCGATAGCACGGGTACCGCACCTTCCATTGACACAACTATGATCTTCGTGGCAAATGACGCATATTACCACCAATTTTGCGGCTCGTTTCATTAGCGTGTTTTATTTTTTTGGAAGTTAACAAGTGAACAAGTTACCACAGGTGCGTTAGTGTAGATGTTTCCCATTAGCTGCACTTAGGCCGCTTTTGGCGGGTCGATTGTTACAGGTATTTAGAGCGATTGAGAGGTTTTAAAATGTACCGCCAGATAACGGGCATCAGTGATGATGTTTTGTAAAACATGGAGACTTACATATCAAGCCCCAGATACTCAGATGTCAACATGTACTAAACCAAGGGGTTCTGGAATTCACAGCGAGCAACATCAAAAGATATCGCGTCAGCCCGTGCAAACAACCTTCACCTCAAAAATCCAAAAGCCAGATCTTCACACCGGCTGTGAGCGGTCTTAACGTTGTTTTAATTGCACATTGCCTGCTCGTTTTTCGGTCGGCAATCTTTGCACCACGATCATGTCACACTCTAATGTACGTTATTATTATTATGTGGCACCATTAAATCCGAATCACCGTGCACACATCCACACAGTCGACGCAGCAGAGGTGTCTACGAAAAGCGCTCCCACCGCAACCCGGACTTGGTAAACAAATGTGAGGACCTGGCAGACTGGTGGCCTCGTTTGAGGTTCTTTTTTATATTGCCAGCATTTTAGGTAATCTGTTTTACAGTACATACGTGGAAGCTGTTTATAAGTATCGTCGTTCGTATGTGCTTCTTCGGCGGAAGAAAAAATAACACAAGGAAGTCGATTGAATAAACATAAAAAAAACTACGTTTCTCGGGGGTAGGATGAATGGAATTTTGTGTGCAAAGTTGCAGCCAAATACCATCCGTAGGACCCATCTGGAACCGCTAGTCCACTAGTTTTTGTGTCTGTGTGATATGATCTCCCCAAACGAGAACGACGGACACATGATTGATGGATATTGCCGGTCAACCAGTCAGTCGGTTGGTCGGCTGATTCCGTGTTCCTCCCCATGGAATACGGGTAATGTGCATGGGGACAGAATTAGCTTCCGTCGTTGGAGGAAAAGCGTCGAAAAAACACTGCACGCGGTACTATATGCGAGATGGTTAACGCGCTGGTTTGCCACAGTGATTTGTTTATGACTGGTCATCCAATATTGCCGTATTATTTATCGATAAATGTCTGCGTGTCGGAAACGGCTGACTGTTGAGCGGACTGTTGACAATCCATTTCTTTATACGTAACGGTTTTGTAGAAATATTCGGCAGAGATCTTTTTTGTCATATGACAATTTTTAAACATCAATGTTGGAACATAGTCGAGCATTAGTCTCAAACCGCGCGTTATCTCGAGAGTGTACTAGATAGTACAAGCAGATCGCAGTATACATTTTAATATTCTTTAGAGAAAAATACAGTATTCTAGAAGCATTTGTTAATGTATGACAACATTCATATTTCAACACACACCCATCCCAGTACAGAACCTCGCCCAGAACGGCGGCGAATGTGACCTTGCCAGACAAAGGGGGCAGGTGAAAAACGGAACCGGTATCAATCAAAGCACAGTTGCTGGCATATTTGAGCCACTTGCATAAATGGTATGGTTGGGCCCTGCACTACGCTGAAAATTATTATTACCACCAACACACGCAACCGCAGCAGTCCATCCATCCTTCGCACAGTGCGCGCGCGAACGTGGAAAATCAATAAATCATTAATTATAAACAAACAGAATCAGTGCGCCATTTCGGTAGGGTATTGATTGTGTGACGCCATACTTCACGGTGGCCAACATACACACATGGACCAGCCGGACGGCCATGCCCTTCCGTGGTTGGTTTGGGAAGCGTTACTTGTGCGATCAATTGCGTACAACCTTTTGCAGCGGCACTGTCAGTTGTCAGTCCTTCGGTTAGTATTACCGTGTGCTAAAGGTCATAATCGAACCTTTCACGGAATCGTTTCCCAAAATCTTTCCACTATGTACTACCATCGCCTACGAAGCGGTACGCTGCAAGGTTCGGCGTGCTAAAAAATTTAAATGTTCCGTTTTTCGTTAAGATTCCCATTAGGATCCACCGGTAACGTCATCGATGCCGTGTCGGCGGAGTGTGCTGCTCGTGACGGGTGATGCGAAATCTCTAGACACCGTTCCGGTACCCTCGTGATTGGGGTTGATTCCATCAGTAGCCGAATGTTTTCCGTGGTCGGTGCCTGGCCACTCGTTTGGTGATATTTCATGATGGCAAAGGCAACGGCACGAGACGCCAGCTGGTAGGTGGCTTTCAGTCTGCAAGCAGAGAAAAGGAAAGCGGAAAAAACAACGGGGTAGTTTGGAATTTGTGATTGAACTGGGTGAGTAAGTTCTTACTGTTCGTACGGATCGCTCGGGTCGATCGAGGTCACGTCCAGCGTGTCACTGTTGGTGCCGTTGCGAGAATGGTCTCGAGTTTCACGGTGCACCTTCACTAGGAGGTACCGGTGTTCGGTTGGTAAAAATCGTTCAATTCCGATAAACTTCGTTGTAACGAAGGTAATCGGAGCACTAGCGCCACGTTTGAGCAAATGCTCGATTGAGCCAATGAGCAGTGACTTCCCCTCGAGATAGTTTGTGCCCTTGCCAAATTCATCGATTAGGACCAACGATTTGGCGGTAGCATTTTGCAGCACACTCGACATCTGATACAGTTCCGACATGAAGGAAGACCGTCCGCTGAATATCGATTCCGGATGATCGAGTCGGGTGTAGATCGAATCGAGAACGGGAATCTTGGCGTACGCAGCTGGCACAAACGAACCCACATGAGCCAGATAACAGATGACGGCCAACTCTTTCAGGTACGTTGTTTTCCCAACGGAAGCGTCAGCGGCAATCACGTTCACTAGGTGCCTATTCGTCTCATCCACATTGGTATCGTTCGATCGATACGATCTACGGTGCTCGAGCACAACGTGCCGGCCAGCCTGGATTTGTAACACTTTTTCGTCACAAACAATTGGACGCACGTAGCGATGCATCTTTGCCACGGTGGCAAACGACAGCAAAGCATCGAGTTTGCCTGCCTGCTTAAATATGCCCATCACTTCCGGGAACTTTGTGCCCACGAAGGTCGTGAGACGCGTCTGCACTACAAGCTCGTGTTCGATCAGGGTTGCCATCAGTTGTCCAAACTCGTCATTCAGCTCTTTGCATAGGTTAATCTGGAAGTATGCCGTATTTTCCGCCTGGAATACTAAATCGAACGAGGAATTGTTGAATATTCCAGACCGTTGCAGCTGTTCATCGATCTGAGTACTGATCACGAACCCGAACGATGGCAGATACGTAACGCAGATGTTTGCCATGTCGAGTTGCATAGTTTCCAGCCCTAGTCGGGATGATTCCATCACGAGCTGTCGCAACCCATCGTACTGTTCACGCAGTCGATCGACGGCAGGATCGAGCCCGGCACGAATGGTCAGCTTGTTTTCTTCTTCTCCCTTTTCCAGATCCAAACACCTGTCGATCGTGTATAGAACGTGTTTGAGCGCATTACCCGGATTGCATGTGTACTGTCCAAGCTCCTGGACAACCGTACCGGCTGTATTTGCGTCCTCAAGCGTTAAACCGCATAGCTTGCACAGCGTGAACATGTAGTAGAGATTTTTCTTTAACATCTTCCAATCGGTATTGCGGGCAGTTCCTTGCAGGATCTTCCGATACAGTAGCCCCACATTCGATAGATGCTTTAAACATTGGTCAAACTGATTCGCGTAGCGAACATTCTCCAGCAACCACTGTACGGTGTTGTGACGACGCTGCAGCTCTATCCGATCGCGTATCGGTTGCGTCATCAGCCGGCTGAGCCACTCTTCACCATTCTTCGACGAGCACTTGTTGAACAGACTGAACACGGATAAGCCTCGCGAATCCGTACCACACTTGAACCCGGACGGATGGCGACTAGTGTCGAAAATCTGCAGCGCTTCATACGTTGGTCCATCGATGATGAGTTGCGTGCTAGGCGTGGTGAGATTGATCTTTGTCACCAGCTGCGCTGGCGATACGGAATCACCTACGGTATCTAGAAGCAGCAGCAAATTACCAACGCTGTGCACTAGCAGCTCTTGCTCAAATGGTAGTATACTTTCGAGAAATGTGCGACACTCGTGCTCATCGGATTCTGGCGATATGCCGGGTAGTTTGAGCGCTAGTAGCCGGGCTCTGGCAGTTGCTTGTGTTTGTGTGGAATACTCAACAATCTTCAGATTTGCGGGTTGCGTCGCTGTTGTTGTATTTTGAGCCACAGATTCAGATGCGCTGGTATGATTAGAAAGCGCTGCAGGAACGCCCAATATCTCGCGGCAATCGTCCAAAAAGCAGCTTGGACCAGAAATGACGTAGAAGCACATACTGTGGCCGTGGTTCGATTGCCTGCTGGATTGCATACAGCTCTAGCTGGTCAATGTCGTAGTAAGATGCGGCGAGTGCTCCGGCATTCCAGCAAAGAGAGATGATTTTACCCGCCTCATTTACAGCCGGAGCGGCACACGGTGGATGGTCAGCGTCCATAGCTAAAAGCAACGATCAGTTAGTTAAAACAAGTTCCTTCTAAAAACAATCACCCTGCACATACCTGTATGGTTTTTTAAGGTGCACTAAACACTTTGCCGTTGACGTTCACGCACGGTCACGATTCTTATTCACGTTCACGAGACATATAAATTCCATGCAAAAGTCTCACCGGTTGCTAGATAATTTACAAACTCGCAATAAGGAAAAGGTTTGACATTTAACGAATCGCCGGTGTACGTACCCGCGGACTCTATTTATAGCGTGTGTGAAGAAATACATTTAGCGTTGAAATGCGTCAAAAGATCATACCGCGATCACTAAACGTAAAATTGATCATATTTTTTAGTACACAAAACTGTGTTAAGAATTAATGTTTGCACCTGTGTAAGAATAACGTGGGAAACTTGAAGATCTATTAGGACGCTCACACTTACCGGGTTCGAGCAAGACGTCATGCGTGTGTGGATCCGCGTTCTAACCTGTTCAAACATCTACTCTTTTGTCACGCGTAATAGTATTTGTTTGCGATCTATCTACATTTTGTCTTGCTTTAAACTTGTCTAATTACTACTTTTGTAAATTATGAAAACCTTTCCGTTGTTTGACCCCCCTTTCCGAGGAGAGATCAAACATACACTTCACTATCACGATGCTGACAAAGGGAAGCGAATTCGGAGAATGTGTTTGGGAGTGAGTTTGTGTGCGACAGAGAAGCAACGAAGCGGGATAGGAAGAGCAAGTGGTTTGTTTACAAGCGACTGCATGCGTTGGATAGCACAGAGTGAGAGAAAGAGAGAGTGTGTGCGTGTTTTTTAATCGCGCGAGAGAGAAAGGCCCAGCATGGAGAGCATTTTGTACATGAAGGCTCGTTTACACGGAATACGAAATGAGGCTAATTTTCTGCTAGCACAGCTTGGACCAGAAATGACGTAGAAGACCGGTTGATAGCGACGAACAAGTTCTCGCAGCAACACATACTGTGGCCGTGGTTCGATTGCCTGCTGGATTGCATACAGCTCTAGCTGGTCAATGTCGTAGTAAGATGCGGCGAGTGCTCCGGCATTCCAGCAAAGAGAGATGATTTTACCCGCCTCATTTACAGCCGGAGCGGCACACGGTGGATGGTCAGCGTCCATAGCTAAAAGCAACGATCAGTTAGTTAAAACAAGTTCCTTCTAAAAACAATCACCCTGCACATACCTGTATGGTTTTTTAAGGTGCACTAAACACTTTGCCGTTGACGTTCACGCACGGTCACGATTCTTATTCACGTTCACGAGACATATAAATTCCATGCAAAAGTCTCACCGGTTGCTAGATAATTTACAAACTCGCAATAAGGAAAAGGTTTGACATTTAACGAATCGCCGGTGTACGTACCCGCGGACTCTATTTATAGCGTGTGTGAAGAAATACATTTAGCGTTGAAATGCGTCAAAAGATCATACCGCGATCACTAAACGTAAAATTGATCATATTTTTTAGTACACAAAACTGTGTTAAGAATTAATGTTTGCACCTGTGTAAGAATAACGTGGGAAACTTGAAGATCTATTAGGACGCTCACACTTACCGGGTTCGAGCAAGACGTCATGCGTGTGTGGATCCGCGTTCTAACCTGTTCAAACATCTACTCTTTTGTCACGCGTAATAGTATTTGTTTGCGATCTATCTACATTTTGTCTTGCTTTAAACTTGTCTAATTACTACTTTTGTAAATTATGAAAACCTTTCCGTTGTTTGACCCCCCCTTCCGAGGAGAGATCAAACATTCACTTCACTATCACGATGCTGACAAAGGGAAGCGAATTCGGAGAATGTGTTTGGGAGTGAGTTTGTGTGCGACAGAGAAGCAACGAAGCGGGATAGGAAGAGCAAGTGGTTTGTTTACAAGCGACTGCATGCGTTGGATAGCACAGAGTGAGAGAAAGAGAGAGTGTGTGCGTGTTTTTTAATCGCGCGAGAGAGAAAGGCCCAGCATGGAGAGCATTTTGTACATGAAGGTTCGTTTACACGGAATACGAAATGAGGCTAATTTTCTGCTAGCATAGAAAATATTTGATTCTGAAACCGCGTTGTCTTGTGTAGCTCATCTAAATGCTCTAGAATTGAAGAGATTTCATTGAAGAAGTTTGATACACAATTTCTGTAATAAGCTAGAACCACGTGGTACACTCGATTCGCTGTGTGTTGTTGATAATCGGCATGTGCAAGTCGAGCGACGGGCATGTGCAGCCGTACTGAACAATAAACATTATGCACACTTTCGATTGCTGCGTAAATAGTCACGTTTCGTTTGATGTTGCCAGACCGCCGGTCTGTTCTTGTGCGATGTGCCTTGGCAGACAGAACCTTTCCAGGCGTTTGCTGTGACTTATCTTCCGGCAGTGCATTCCACATGCAGAGCTCGCCATGCTGGGATAATCGTTTAAAATGCGTCTCGGTTCGTTGGAAGATGTTTCATACCGTATCAACCATCATGGCGAGTGGATGCTCCGTTTGGATAGTGGTGCTGGTGGGTGCTGTCGTTATAGGTACAGCCAGCTGCGACATTGGAACACCGTGTAAAGTACTTTGCGAAAATGGTGAAGAAATGAGTAAGTAAATGGCTTAACGTTTTCATCACACTTGTTCCCGGACATAACGTGATTTCTGACCATTTGTAGTACCCTGCGACAGGAAAACGGAGATGTTCAGTTGTTGCGGTCTATGCAGCGAACCGACCTGTGAAAATCGGAATCCAACACAGGAATGCGAGAAAGGCTGCAAAGCGGGCTGCTTTTGCAAAGATGGATACATACGATCGCATGACGGTGGGTCGTGTGTTCCAATCGAAAATTGCCCGAATAAATATTAAAAGACATGAGCTTACTCTATCACCTGCTGTTGCTTTATTTAACGAGCCATATGTAATGGCTTGTTTGAGTGTGTACATTAAGAAGTTATCGATTGATCAAATTAAACCACTGAATATTAGCTATAGCAAGAGCAATTCAAACGCTGTTAACGGTGGCAACTATTATAATTACCTTGATTTTATCTGTACTAGATGGGGTATACAGATGGTCTGAGTTGTCTATTGTTCAATACTTAGCAGTGGACAACACTGCAGCTTAGGTTTAACTGGCTTATGCTGTTGAGACATCGTACAACAGAAACCAATAGGACTAATGTTCTGAGCCTCACCATTCCAACGACCAAATCTCCAAAAGGAGAGTGGTCTATAAACAAAAAACGTCACAGAGAATAAGAATATTTGTAAAACTGTGCATTGAATTTATAATATAATAATGGACGAAATAGGATTCTACAACATAATATAATCTTATATTACAAATATATTCAGCTCGATAATCGTAAACACGTAAAAAAAGTAGGGTGATTAAAAATAATAAATATCATAGCATTTAAGTAATTTAACAGCAACAGATGAGATGGGATCTCGGCATTGGTGGTTACATGACTGTTGTTTGTTGTTTTGCTGGCCGAGTGACATATTGTATCTATCACTAGCCTGTCATCACTCGCCTAAGTAATTAGTAAATGAGTGTTAAATATAATCGATTGAGCAATTAAAAAACGATTGAGTTGAGTAGATGTTGCAAAAGGTAAGCAGCAGAAAATGAAATAACTCTGTGTTCAGACGAGCATCGGATGACAATACGCGCGTACGGCGTACGATGACAACTGGCTAAATATAATCGATTGAGCAATCAAAAAACGATTGAGTTGAGTAGATGTTGCAAAAGGTAAGCAGCAGAAAATGAAATAACTGCATTAAAGTATCTGCTAACAGACAAATACGTTGTCGTTTTTAGTTATGTACTGCAACAAGATGCTGTGGTGCTTCATAGTATGCTTTGTTGCGCAGCAATTTTTGCACAGTGGAATTGTCGTTGGCATTGAAGTACAGAAAAATGTGACACGTCCATACACGATACAAGTAACGCGATTGATCTGTGTCGATATGCCATATGTGGAAACCATAGTCAACGAATGTCGAGTGATCTTACGACGCAACCAGCGATCCTTGATTAGTATATCGCTTTACGTACCAAAGGTGTACAACTTCGTGCTGTTGCAATATCGATTGCACTATAAATATACGACCTATCGACAGTTCTTAATTGATGGAGAGCGAGAAGTGTGTGATTATATGCGAGGTAATAAGGCGGGTCTATTGGAAAAATACATACATGACGTATTGTCAGAATTACTGTCTAGGAATACAGTGGTTCGCATTAAAGTATCTGCTAACAGACAAATACGTTGTCATTTTTAGTTATGTACTGCAACAGGATGCTGTGGTGCTTCATAGTATGCTTTGTTGCGCATCAATTTTTGCACAGTGGAATTGTCGTTGGCACTGACGTACAGAAAAATGTGACACGTCCATACACGATACAAGTAACGCGATTGATATGTGTCGATATGCCATACGTGGAAACCATAGTCAATGAATGTCGAGTGATCTTAAGACGCAACCAGCGTTCCTTGATTAGTATATCGCTTTACGTACCAAAGGTGTACAACTTCGTGCTGTTGCAATATCGATTGCACTATAAATATACGACCTATCGACAGTTCTTAATTGATGGAGAGCGAGAAGTGTGTGATTATATGCGAGGTAATAAGGCGGGTCTATTGGAAAAATACATACATGACGTATTGTCAGAATTACTGTCTAGGAATACAGTGGTTCCTTGTCCTCATGGAGTAAGTGTTGCGGGTTAGGAACATTATATCGCATTTCATGTAAAACTTTTGATTTTTTGCAGAACAAAACATATGTAGCAAAAACTGAGTTTAAGGAGGAATATGCGCCCAAGTCCATTCCGGCAGGTGAATACAGGATGGATTTAAGATTTTCTAGAAATCAAATGTGACATTAATATGGGTGCAAGCATTTGCCACCGTTAGGCGTAAGGGAATCATGGGATCTATGCTGGAGTGGTGAGTTGATGGTGCCTACACAAACACAAGTATTATTTTAAGGTACAGAGAAGAAATAAAACAATAAAGCATTCTGTAGCACCGTACCAAAATTAATAATTTGACGGAGAAAGTTATATGTTTAATGTAGCTATGTCACCAAGCCGTCCTTCAAGAATAAAAACAAACTATTTATGTTGCACTTATGTGAGAATTGTTGGACCATGGATTCCATTAAAGCCAAAGACAAATGGCGTGCATGTGCAAACCCCAACGAAGCTGTGGATAGATGGTGTGCAACAAAAAATATGAAAGCAGTTATCGCAGCTATACCCGTACTGAAATTTCTAGAACTTGCTCGGGCCACGCTTCAAATTAAGCTCGGATAACGTAGCAGTGGACGACAATTTAGGTTTCATTGGCAGAATAACGCATTGCTACTGATAGTTTATTTACTGATTTACTGATATCTTAATGTACAAGCCGCCGACAATATATAAAATTTTACAAAGTCAATTTAGATTGATTCCATCGAGTCGTCGGAATGACTTCTAGTCTCTTAAAACGACGACGTCGACCAGTCGTTAACGGTTTAGTTTAAGTTAGTTAATGTCAATGGATGATGGATAATGCAGGTGGTGCTCTTTTTCTATCTAAAAACAGACAGAAATCGACATGGGGTGTGTAGACGGACGCCATGGTGCAACTGCTTTGTTATTTCCTGTTGGGTAGAAATGATAATTAACTAATAACAAATCTATGCTCATCAAAAATAGCAATTATCAAAGTATTTCAATAATTTTAAAACAATAGTAATTGAGCGATGGGATGGGCGCTACGCAGTAGTTCAAATGCCTGTTGTTTGTTGTTTCGCTGGACGAGTGACATATTGTATCTATCGCTAGCCTGTCATCACTCACCTAAGCAATTAGCAAATGAGTGCTAAATATAAACGATTGAGCAATTAAAAAAGGATTTAGCTGAGTTGAAAATACAAATACAAGCAGCACAAATTGAAATAACCGCATTAAAGTATCTGCTAACAGACAAATAACGTGCATACAGAACATTGTTTTCTTGTTTTCAGTTATGTACTACAGAAGAGTGCTGTGGTGCTTCATCACAATCTTTGTTGCGCATAGGGCAATTGTCGTTGGCAACGAAGTACAGACAAATGTTACACGTCCATATACGATACAATTAACGCGAGTGATCTGTGTCGGTATGCCATATGAGGAAACCATAGTCAATGTATGTCGAGTGATCTTAAGACGCAACCAGCGATCCTTGATTAGTATGTCGGTCTACGTACCAAAGGTGTACAACTTCTTGCTTTTACAATATCGATTGCACTACAAATATACGACCTATCGTCAGTTCTTAATTGATGGCGAGCTGGAAGTGTGTGCCTATATGCGAGGTAATAAGGCGGGTCTATTAGAACAATACATACATGACGTGTTGTCAGAGTTACTGTCTAATACAGTGTATCCCTGTCCTCACGGAGTAAGTGTGGAAGGTTTCGAACATTGTATCGAATTTCGTGTAAAACTGTTGATTTATTTTTCAGAACAAAACATATGTAGAAAAAACTGAGTTTAAGGAGGAATATGCACCCAAATCCATTCCTGCAGGTGAATACAGGATGGATTTAAGATTTGCCAACAGAGCCAATGTGACATTATTATGGGTGCAAGCATTTGCCACCGTTAGACGAAAGGGAATCATGGGATCCATGCTGGAGTGGTGAGCTGATGGTGTCTGAAAGTACACAATCACAATTATTGTTTTAAGCTTTGAATCGCACAAGATAAAAGAAGAAATAAAAAAATAAAGCACTGTACAGCACCTTAGCAAAAATGATTATTTCAAGGGAAAAGTAATATGTTCAATGTATTAATATTGCCAGGCCGTCCTTCAAGAATAAAAACAAAATATGTTTCATGTTGCACTAATCTGAGAACTGTATGAATATGAATTTACGCGAAAAGAGAAAGAGTAATTATGTTGTCGGAGTAACTTTCTCAAACGGAATCTCAAACTTCGATTATAGTCAGGAAGACTTTTCGTTTTACACTAGTTTATGGTTGAAAAATATGCGTCTAACACAGTATATATTAGGTGGATTATTTGTTCCCTTTCTACTTTTTGCTCTCTTTATTTCGTTGTCTTAACGATCTTCTGTATTGTTATAACGATACGACGATCAAATAACATCTTTCTAGACACATGGAAAACCGTTCGCTCTTTTTTTTTATCCTTAAAACAAAACGTGCTCCATCATCTGATGGCTGCATGATAACTATTTTCCCAAGTCCATTCCGGCATGCTGAATGTATATTCGGAATGTATAAACTTAGTTAACCCGACAATGACAATGACTCTTAGTCCCCTTAAACGACGACGTAGACCAATCGTTGGTGTTAGTGGATGCTTTTTCATCTTAAATCTGACAGGCTGTAGTCTCATAAAAAATAGTAATGAGTATACTATTTGAGAAATTTAACGACAACAGTAATTGGGCGATACCATCGGCTTTCTGCAGTAGTTTACATGATTGGACGAATGACATATCGTATCTATCGCTAGACTGTCATGCCTATGTAATTAGTAAATGAGTGCTAAATATAAACGATTGAGCAATTAAAAAACGATTGTGTTGAGTTGAAATTACAAAAAGTAAGCAGCACAACATGAAATAACTGCATTAAAGTATCTGCTAACAGACAAATAAGTTGCTTGTCTTGTTTTTTTTTAGCTATGTACTACAGAAGGGTTCTGTGGTGCTGCATCATATTATTTGTTGCGCATCAATTTTTGCACAGTGGTATTGTCATCGGCCACAAAGTACAGAAAAATGTGACACGTCCATATACGATACAAGTAACGCGATTGATATGTGTCGATATGCCATACGTGGAAACCATAGTCAATGAATGTCGAGTGATCTTACGACGCAACCAGCGATCCTTGATGAGTGTATCGATTTACCTACCAAAGGTGTATAACTTCTTGCTCTTGCAATATCGTTTGCATTACAAATATACGACCTATCGACAGTTCTTAATTGATGGCGAGCTGGAAGTGTGTGCCTATATGGGAGGTCATAAAATGGGTCTATTGGAAAAATACGTACATGATGTGTTCTCAGATGTATTGCCCAATACAGTATATCCTTGTCCTCACGGGGTTAGTGTTGTGGTTTGGGAACATTATATCAAATTTCATGTAAAACTGTTGATTTATTGCAGAACAAAACATACGTAGAAAAAACTGAGTTTAAGGAGGAATATGCGCCCAAGTCCATTCCGGCCGGTGAATACAGGATGGATTTAAGATTTGCCAACAAAGCAAATGTGACATTGTTGTGGGTGCAAACATTTGCCATCGTAAGGCGAAAGGGAATCATGGGATCCATGCTGGAGTGGTGAGCTGATGGTGTCTGAAAGTACACAACTATTGTTTTAAGGATACCTTCGGATCGTACAGTGTGAAAGAGGAAATAAAACAATATATAGCAACTCATAGCATCGTAAAAAAATCGAACATTTATAATTGCAATTATATGAGAAATTTAAGAATTTGGTTAATCGCGAAAAGGCAAAGAATTTTTGAATTGCCTCAATGAGTTGGTAGAGTGTTACACCGTCGTGAGGTCTGTTAACGAAAGTTTCGTCCACTTGCCTGAATAAGGCTACCACTTTCAGGGTTGTTCTATAGAATGTTAAAGCCTAGTTTTATTTTTACTTTTGTTTCGTGCAACACCAATAAAATGGACCTTTTGAATTGTTAACTAACGCTACGATGGTTTTAACGAATCAGCATTATGTTTACACTCTGTTATTTCCATCATAGTAGGTCAAGGGAAATGGTCGTTAACTGGCTCGCGATGTTTTCTGTGCATAAACAATTACAAATGATGTGATCTTGATCATCACAATTATAAGCAGTTCAGTTGTAAAAAAAGAAACCATATTGATTAACTGAATATAAGTAAGCACAACAAAATCTTCTTATTGTACAGTGAGCTGAATGACAAATAAGTCGTTAGTGGAATTGTACGCTTTCTCTTGCATCCCTTATTGCTGATCTTTGGTGACACGTCCATATATACGGTACAAGTGGTGTGATTGTTTTGCATCGACAGGCCTCATGTGGAAACCGTAGTCAAAGAATGTCGAGTGATTTAAAGATGCAATCAAAGATTTTTGTTAAGTGTGTCGGTTCATGTATCGAAGGTTCAAATGCTCTATAAATTTACGATCTATTGTTGATAAACGGACAAGTTGGTGAATGTTTGTTTATTAGATGTCTGTTGAATGATTCTTTTATTGAGTTACTAACCCACGCTTCCTGAGTCCTGTATTATGCTGATGTTGGTGCTAAGGACGATCTTTGGCGATGTGTATGAGCACGGCGTTTGGAGAAGGTAACGCAGGAAGGGACCGTAGGGACAGCAAGGAGTAAAAGTAGGGATATGCGTAAGAAAGGATCTTAAATTTACATTATTGTGACATCAAAATTATTTTTACAGTCCATCCTAAGGCATCAACGTTGATGTGGCAATGTAGTGACTTTAAGGAGTGTGTTTTCACTCAAAAAAGTCATCAAACCATCAGCAATAGCAAAAAAGAAGATTCATAGACCAAAGATATTGCTGGGCGCAGTATGACCATACACAACCAACATAGCTGAGATTGCTTCCCTGTTGCACGAGCTCTTGCGAATAAGCGTGACTCCACCAGAAGCAATCAATTTTACCACGGTAATTGACATAAATACCGCATATGGATGTAGAGAGCAATCAGGCATCATCTAGATCATCGATCTTTCAGCACATTGCGATTGTGGACACCAAGCCATATAATGGAGGACAGGGTTTAGTTGTTGGTTATCAATTTGTGGATCAAATATTTAAATAAGAGTATCCGCTTAACGTTCAGTGTGTAATCATGTTTCAACGGTTAAAGGTGTCATTGTATTTCATAGTTGTCACATCCGTGTGGCGAATTTCTACAGCAAACAACAATTTGACACACAACCAATGGTGGAACAAAAGTCAATCGTACGAATTACACATGACGCGTTTGGTGTGCATCGATACACCATACTTAGAGACGGAGCTGATAAAATGTCGGTCAACCTTAAGAAGGCATCAGATGCCGTTGCTGCATGTGGTCATGAAAGTGCCCAAAGTGTACAACTACGTTGTGATGCAGTATAATCTGTATTATAAGTTTAAGACGTACCAACCGTTCCTGATTAATGGCGAGTTTGAAGCATGTTCCACGATGAACGAGAGCATACGTGGAACTTTGCAAGATCCTCTCTCTGTCTACGCATTAAATGTGTTAAAACAGTTGATGCCCAAAGTAATCGTTCCTTGTCCACATGGAGTATGTTTCAGTGTGGCGTAGATTGTAGAATTTCAATTAACACGAGAAATGAAATTCAATTTCATACATTTGCCATTTTTCTTCACAGAACAGGACCTACATAGTTGAGAGTGTATTTAAGAAGGAATATGCGCCCCAATCGATTCCTGCCGGGGACTACAGGTTGGATCTACGGATGGCGACCAAAAACAATGTGACGATAATCTCCCTGCAGGGATACTTTTCCGCAAGGCGCAAGGGTGTGTTGGGCTCTATGCTAGAGTGGTAAGTGAAGGAAACGGTTTGTCACAATTTGCGAAAACATAAAGTAAATTCAGTGTTTATTAGAAATACAATGCATCTGCAAAAACAAAAATTGCAAAGTTTGTCCAAGGTCAAATTTATTTCCATGGTCGAATGCTTGACATCATTGTCATCGCTCAGTACAATCGATACCAGGAATGATCTGTATCTAAATAATCTTTATTTCATTACGACTTTTTGCAATACGTGTAGATTCTTTAGAGGTTCTTTAAAGATTATATTAGAGCAAAATATGAGTGACCGTTCGGCGTTCAGTTTCATACTTTTCCGCAAGGCGCAAGGGTGTGTTGGGCTCTATGCTAGAGTGGTAAGTGAAGGAAACGGTTTGTCACAATTAGCGAAAACATAAAGTAAATTCAGTGTTTATTAGAATTACAATACATCTGCAAAAACAAAAATTGCAAAGTTTGTCCAAGGTCAAATTTATTTCCATGGTCGAATGCTTGACATCATTGTCATCGATCAGTACAATCAATACCGGGAATGATCTGCATCTAAATAATCTTTATTTCATTACGACTTTTTGCAATACGTGTAGACTCTTTAGAGGTTCTTTAAAGATTATATTAGAGCAAAATATGAGTGACCGTTCGGCGTTCAGTTTACAACCATGTTTCAATGGTTGAAGGTGTCATTGTGCCTCGTAGTTATCACATCCGTGTGGCGAATTTCACCAGCAACCAACAATTTGACACACAACCAATGGTGGAACAAAACCCAATCGTTCGAAATACACATGACCCGTATGTTGTGCGTCGATACACCATACTTAGAGACGGAACTGATAAAATGTCGCTCAACCTTAAGAAGGCATCAGATGCCGTTGCTGCATGTGGTCATACGTGTGCCCAAAGTGTACAATTACATTTTGGTACAGTATGATCTGTATTATAAGTTTAAGACGTACCAACCGTTTCTGATCAATGGCGAGTTTGAAGCATGTGCCACGCTGATAGAGAGCATACGTGGAACTTTGCAAGATCCTCTCACTGTCTATGCATTGAAGGTTATGCAACATTTGCTACCGGGAGTAATCGTTCCTTGTCCACATGGAGTATGTTTCAATGTGGCGTAGATCGAGGTTCACCGTTACTACTAGGCAACTTCAACTTAACATGTTCCTTATTTTGTCTTCACAGAACAAAACCTACGCAGCCGACAGTGTATTTAAGAAGGAATATGCGCCTCAATCGATTCCTGCCGGAGACTATAGGCTGGATCTACGGTTTGCAACCAAAAGCAATGTAACGATGCTCTCGATGCAGGGATACTTTTCCGCAAGGCGTAAGGGTGTGTTGGGCTCTATGCTAGAATGGTGAAGTTATTAATATTTATTAATATAAGCAAAACCCCAAATAAAAATCAATGGAACGGGATAAAGGTAAGTAGGACAATGTATTGGTGAAGGGTCGAATGTACGATAACACGAATTTGGAATATGTTTTTTTCCCGAACATTGAACTTAATGGTATTTGGTGTATGATGGTTGAGTTGAGTAAGACTAGAGTTCTTATTTGTTTTGTAATTTCTGTAGGTACACACAATGGTCAACTAGACATTATGTGTATTTCTAAATAGTTTTGAATGTTTGATCCACGTTTAAATATGGTTTTAGTCAGTGATTTGAAGTGTAATGTGAATCAGCACAATAAATACCGGAATTTGACCAACATTGTAATTATGCCTTATTTAATGCATCTCTAGTACATTGAATTCGTGTAACATTATAATAGATCTAATATTTTAGAGATAAATTAAAATTGAAATAAGAGTAGCCGGTTCGTGCTGAGTTTCGAAAACATGTTACACCGCTTAAAACACATGACTCGTCTGCCAACCTTAACCAGAAATCAGATGTCGTTGTTGCATGTGGTCATACATGTGCGCAAAGTGTTCAACTACATTGTGATACAGTATAATCTGCATTATAAACTTAAGAGGTTCCAACCGTTCCTGATTAATGGCGAAATTGACTCTGCTGATGCTGCACTACGTATTAACGCCAGAAGTGATCGTTCGTTGATCTTATGGAGTATGTTAAAGTATGGCGTAAATTGAGGAACATCGTTACTAATAGTAAACCTCAATTGAACACGTTCATTCTTGACTGAACAGATATTTCAGAAGAAATATGCGGCCAATGCGATGTCTGCTGGTAATCAATAGGATGCAGGTATATTTTTCCATCGGGCATCTAGAGTGATAGATACCGAGTGTTACATAAAAAGTAGAAAAATCGTAAAGTTAAATAAAAATCACTAAGTAATTACAGAAACTGTTGCAAGGGTTATTCATGGTCAAATAAATTTTCATGGTCGAATGCTTCATCTAGATAATCTGTAATCACACTGCGATTATGAATAATTAGGGAAGATCGAGATAGTATACAGTAGACTTGAATAAATGTAGCCAGTCGGCGCTCAGTTCGAAATCATGTTTCAGCGCATAAAAGTGATATTATGTCTCGGAGTTGCCACATCCGCTTGGAGAATTGTTGCTGCAACAAACGACTTACAATGGTGGAACAAAAGCCAATCGTACGAATTACTTATGACTCGTCTGGTGTGCATCGATACACCATACTCAGAAACGGAACTGATAAAATGTCGATTAACCTTAAGAAGAAATGAGATGCCGTTGGTACATGTGATCATTAAAGTGCCCAAAGTGTATAACCACATCGTGGTACAGTATAATCTGCATTATAAGTTTAAAACGTACCAACCGTTCCTGATTAATGGCGAGTTTGAAGGATGTTCCACGCTGATGGAGAAGTTGCGTGGAACTTTGCAAGATCCTCTCTCTGCCTACATATTGAAGGTCTTAAAACATTTCATGCCGGAAGTAGTCGTTCCTTGTCCACATGGTGTACGTTTCGGCGTAGCGAAGATCGAGGTACACCGTTCCTAGTAGTAATATTCACCTTAGCACGGTCCTTATTATTCTTTACAGAACAGAACCTACGTGGTTGACAGTGTGTTTAGGAAAGAATATGCGCCCCAATCGATTCCAGCCGGGGACTATAGGATGGATCTACGTTTTGCGACCAAAAGCAATGTGACGATGCTCTCGCTGCAGGGATACTTTTCCGCAAGGCGTAAGGGTGTGTTGGGCTCTATGCTAGAATGGTAAATGAATGGGTTGGTTTAACCGGATTAACAAAAACATGCAGTAAAGTAAATATCCCACCATTCCATAGACAATTATGACAGTGTTTATTAGAAATACAATACATTTGCAAAACAAAAAAAAAAACAAAAATTGCGAGATTTGTCTAAGGTCAAACTTATTTCCATGGTCGAATGTTTGACATCATTGTCATCGATCAGGGCTATCGATACCGGGAATGATCTTTATCTAAGTAGTTTTTAATCACATAACGATTATTAACAATTAGTGCAGATCAGGTTCGTTAAAGACTAGATTAGATTAAAATGAGAGTATCCATTTAGTGTGCAGTTCATAATCATGTTTCAACGGTTAAAGGTTTTATTGTGTCTCGTAGTTGTCACATCCGTGTGGCGAATTTCATCAGCAACCAACAATTTAACACACAACCAATGGTGGAACAAAACCCAATCTTTCGAAATACACATGACGCGTCTGGTGTGCATCGATATGCCATACTTAGAGACGGAGCTGATAAAATGTCGGTTAACCTTAAGAAGGCATCAGCTGCCGTTGATGCATGTGGTCATACGTGTGCCCAAAGTGTACAACTACATCGTGATACAGTATAATCTGCATTACAAGTTTACAACATTTCAACCGTTCCTGATCAATGGCGAATTTGAAGGATGTGCGACGCTGATGAAGAGCACGCGTGGAACTTTGCAAGATCCTCTGTCTATCTACATGTTGAAGGTTTTAAAACATATCATTCCGGATGTAATCGTTCCTTGTCCTCATGGAGTATGTTTCAGCGTGGCCTTGATTTAGGTACACCGTGGCTAGTAGTAATCTTCACCTTAACACGTTCCTTATTATTCTTTACAGAACCGAACCTACGAAGCTACTACTGTATTTAGGAAAGAATATGCGCCCCAATCGATTCCTGCCGGGGACTATAGGATGGATCTACGGTTTGCAACCAAAAGCAATGTGACGATGCTCTCGGTGCAGTTATACTTTTCCGCAAGGCGTAAGGGTGTGTTGGGCTCTATGCTAGAATGGTAGATGAAAGGGATGGTTAATCCGAATTAGTAAAAACATAAAGTAAAGTAAATATTTTTTTTTGTTTTTCCATCATTGTTCGTTGCGGTAGTTGCTAGGCCTCTCCCCTTCTGTCTCGTCGGAGGACCTACGCGTCCTAGCTGTTTAAAGTCCGGTAGGAAACCAGGATAGAAAGGACATCCAGTCGCTCCTAACATGGACAACAGACGCTAGTTGTCCCGCTCCGCCCAATTTAGCCATATAACCCATCTTCCCAAGGGGTCGGGTTTCCCCGTATACCCAAGCTCAGATATTTGGCGAGACATGTTACCGTTCTGTACGCCGGGGACGTATTGAGTCGAAGTAGGGTATGGAGAGCCTTTGTTGACCTTCAAGAGGCTTCGGATCCATGCCTTACCAGTGCAGTATTGCTACCACATCAGCTTATAGAACCTTACAGAATATAGAATTATAGAATATAGCTTATAGAATTTTTATCTAAATGATCTGTAATTACACTGCAATTACGAAAAATTAGAGAACATCAAGTTAGATACTGCAAGATTAGGATAAATGTAACGAGTCGGCGCACATTGGTAATCGCAACTGCAACAAACGAGTTCTACTACGCCTAATGGTGGAACAAACGAAAATCGCACGAATTACACCGTACTTAGAGCCGGAGCTGATCAAATGTCGGGCAAGAAGAAATCCGATGCCGTTGTTGTATGTGCTGATTCAAGTGCCCAATGTTTCCACCTACGTTGTGATACAGTAGAATCTGTAACGTACCAATCGTTCCTGATTGATGACGAGTTTGGAGCATGTACAACGTTGAGAGAAACGAACCATGGTCTGCTTACTCACTACGTATTGCGTATCTTGAAAAACATGTTACCACAAATAGTCGTGCTTTATCCACATGGAGTATGTTTCGACGTAGCATACACGTTTGGAGACCAACACTTCCAATTGTCACGTTTATTTTTTTTTTCACAGAACAGAAACTACGAAAATGCAATACTGTCTTTAAGAAGGAATATGCGCCCCAATCGATTCCTGCCGGGGACTATAGGTTGGATCTACGTTTTTCGAGCAAAAGTAATGTGACGATAATCTCAATGCAATTATATTTTTCTGCAAGACGCTGCAGAAAGCTCTATGCTAGATTGGTAATGAGTTTACTGGATGTTGGATGCTTATGTTACGTTCCCACGCTGGAGTTGCATCCGACATCCCGGTCCCACGTTGTCCAACGTGACTCCGGAGCATCAGCATACAACCTGATACTTTAGGAATGTCACATACAGCATGGCGCCGTGGAGCAAGCAGCCGACGGGAAGTTCTACTGGACGACGAGCCAGCAAGCAGTCTTCATCCACCGGGCAGCTAGAGCGGATCATTTCCAACTTAAATATTAAAATAAATGTTTAAACGCTAATCAATTGTGTTACTTAATTATTCATAACTATATGTTCATGGTCGAATGCTTCATAACATTGTCGACGATCAGTAAAATCGGTACCGCGAATGATCTTCCTCTAAATAGTTTTTAATCACATTGCAATTATTTGATTATTTAAAAATAGTGTAGACCAGATTCTTAAGGTTGTATTAGCTGAAAATATCAGTAGTATCGTTAAGCGCTCAGTTCGCAATCATGTTTCTACGGTTAAAGGTGTCATTGTGCCTCGTAGTTGTCACATTCGCGTGGGGATGCTCTGCAGCAACGAACGATTTCAGCTACAACCAATGGTGGAACAAAAGCCAACCATTCGAATTACACATGACTCGTCTGGTGTGTATCGATATGCCGTACTCAGAAACGGAGCTGATAAAATGTCGGTTAACCTTAAGAAGGCATCAGATGCCGATAATAAATGTGATCATTAAAGTGCCCAAAGTGTACAACTACATTGTGATACAGTATAATATGCATTATAAGTTTAATACGTACCAACCGTTCCTGATTAATGGCGAGTTTGAAATATGTGTCACGCTGATAGAGAGCGAAAGTGGAACTTTGCAAGATCCGGTTACTGTCTACGCATTGAGTGTTTTGCAACATTTCATGCCGGGAGTAATCTATTCTTGTCCACATGGTGTATGTTTCAGTGTGGCATAGATTGAGGAACACCGTTACTAGTAGGAAACTTGAATTTAACACGATCATTATTTTTCTTTACAGAACAAAACCTACGTAGTCGAAAATGTGTTTAAGAAGGAATATGCGCCCCAATCGATTCCTGCCGGGGATTATAGGGTGGATCTACGTTTTGCGACCAAAACCAATGTGACGATGCTCTCGCTGCAGGGATACTTTTCCGCACGGCGTAAAGGTGTATTGGGCTCTATGCTAGAGTGGTAAAAGTAAAAACTAACTAGTACCATTTGCAATTCAGTGTTAATTAAAATTGTTTAGTATTTACAAACAACTCTGCATGGGTCATTCATGGCCAAATATATACAATTCCATGGTCGAATGCATGACGAAAATGGCATGACTGCAAAATATGGGTTCTTCTAAATCAGATGTGTCAAACTCATTTCATTGGCGGGCCGCATTTACACATTTCCGATAGTTTGCGGGCTGCAAAGTTGATCTGAATAAGAAAATCAATATGGTTCAACTAAACACTTTTCAAAAATGTATGAAAGATTATCTTCGATATCTTTCAATCAATTACATATGCAGTTTAGTCATGTTCGCGGGCCGCATCTAAAGTCTAAGCGAGCCGCATGCGGCCCGCGGGCCGTCAGTTTGACATACCTGTTCTAAATCATCTTTAATCATACTACGATTATTAACAATTATAGTAGATCAGGATTTTTTTTATAGATCAGATTAGCTCAAAATATGATCAGTTGTTAGGCGCTCAGTTCTAAACCATGTTTCAACGCTTAAAGGTGTCGTTGTACTTCGTAGTTGTTACATCAGTGTGGGGATGCTCTGCAGCAACTAACGATTTCACCCACAACCAATGGTGGAACAAAAGCCAACCATTCGAATTACACATGACTCGTCTGGTGTGTATCGATATACCATACATAGAGACGGAGCTGATAAAATGTCGGGTAACCTTAAGAAGAAATCAGATGCCGTTAATGCATGTGGTCATTCATGTGCCCAAAGTATATAACTTCATCGTGGTACAGTTTAATTTATACTATAAGTTTAAAACGTACCAACCGTTCCTGATTAATGGCGAGTTTGAAGGATGTTCCACGCTGATGGAGAGCATACGTGGAACTTTGCAAGATCCTCTCTTTGCCTACATATTGAAGATTTTAAAACAATTGATACCGGAAGTAGTCGTTCCTTGTCCACATGGAGTACGTTTCAGCGTGGCTTAGTTTTAAGAATTTCATCTAACGCGTGAAATGAAATTCAGTATAACACGTTCAATATTTTTCTTCACAGAACAGGACCTACGTAATTGAAAGTGTATTTAAGAAGGAATATGCGCCTCAATCGATTCCTGCCGGGGACTATAGGATGGATCTACGTTTTGCGACCAAAAGCAATGTGACGATGCTCTCCCTGCAGGCATACATTTCCGCAAGGCGTAAGGGTGTACTGGGTTCTATGCTAGAGTGGTAAATGAAGAAGGTGGTGTTTGTCCATGAGTAAAAACATTAGGTAAAGTATATACAGATGCGACAGCGGCGCCGGTCTTCACACGGCAGTCTCATCTGGGCCGTTCCCCCATAGTGAGGACTAACTATTCAACTATGCGGTAACAATATGTCTAGTATACCAAAAATGGCAGGCATGACCTAAGACCTAAGTCGTTAGGTCAAGAAAGAAGAAGAAGATATCGCACGATATCATAGACTATTTTGACAGTGTTTATTAGAAATACAATATATTTGCAAACAAAAATAGCAAAGATTGTCCAAGGTCAAATTTATTTCCATGGTCGAATGCCTGACATCATTGTCATCGATCAGTACAATCGATACCGGGAATGATCTTCGTCCTAAAAGTCTTCTATAACATTACGATTATTAATAATTAGAGCAGATCAGGTTCGTTAAAGACTAGATTAGATTAAAATGAGAGTATCCGTTTAGTGTGCAGTTCGTTATCATGTTTCAACGGTTAAAGGTGTCATTGTGTTTCGTAGTTGTTACATCCGTGTGGCGAATTTCTACAGCAACCAATGATTTCACCCACAACCAATGGTGGAACAAAAGTCAATCGTATGAATTACACATGACTCGTATGGTGTGCGTCGGTACACCATACTTAGAGACGGAGCTGATAAAATGTCGCTCAACCTTAAGAAGGCAACAGATGCCGTTGCTGCATGTGGTCATTAATGTGCCCAAAGTGTACAACTACATTATGATACAGTATAATCTGTATTATAAGTTTAAGACGTACCAACCGTTCCTGATTAATGGCGAGTTTGAAGCATGTGCCACATTGAGAGACTATCAGCGTGCAACGAACCAAGATCCTCTCAATGACTACGTATTAAATGTGTTAAAACATTTGATACCGGGAGTAATCGTTCCTTGTCCACATGGTGTATGTTTCGGTGTGGCGTAGATTGACCGTTACTAGTAATAAACTTCTATTTGTCATGGTCATTGTTTTTTTTTTCTTCACAGAACAAGACCTACGTAGTTGACAGTGTATTTAGAAAAGAATATGCGCCCCAATCGATTCCAGCCGGGGACTATAGGTTGGATCTAAGGTTTGCTACCAAAACCAATGTGACGATAATATCCCTGCAGGGATACTTTTCCGCAAGGCGTAAAGGTGTATTGGGCTCTATGCTCGATTGGTGAATGAGTTTATTAATATTGGCAAAATCTAAACCAAAAATCGAATAGACGGGATAAGGTAAGTAGGACAATTGAATGGTGCTTGTTATATAAAGATTGAGTGAAGTAATTAGATGTGATTGTGAAGGTTTTTTTTTAAATTAAGGAGAGAGTTCTTATTTGTTTGTGATTTCTGTAAGGTACAAAACGCTTCAAGACCGTTCAGCGTTAAGCGCAATGAACTTTTTAGAAAGTGCATGATTGAAAGTGTAATGTCAATCAGCAGAATAAATACCGGAATTGGACCATCAATGTGATTATACTTCATTTAATACATCTCTAGTACATTGACTTCGTTTAACATTATAACAGATCTGATATTTTAGAGATAAGTTAAGAACAGAATAAGAGTAGCCGGTGCGTGCTGAGTTTCGAAATAATGTTACAACACTTGAAACACATGACTCGTCTACCAACCTTAAGCGAAAATCAGATGCCGTTGTTACATGTGGTCATACATGTGCCCAAAGTGTACAACTACATGGTAATACAGTATAATCTGTATTGTAAATTTGAGAGGTACCAACCGTTCCTGCTTAATGGCGAAATTGACTCTGCTGATGCTGCACTACGTATTAATGCCAGAAGTAATCGTTCGTTGATCTTATGGAGTATGTTAAAGTATGGCGTAAATTGAGGAACATCGTTACTAATAGTAAACCTCAATTGAACACGTTCATTCTTGACTGAACAGATATTTCAGAAGAAATATGCGGCCAAATCGACTTCTGCTGGAAATCTATAGGATGCAGGTATATTTTTCCATTGGGCATCTAGAGTGATAGATACCGAGCGTTGCATACAAAATAAAAAAATCGTAAAGTTAAATAAAAATCACTAAGTAATTACAAAAACTGTTGCAAGGGTTATTCATGGTCAAATAAATTTTCATGGTCGAATGCTTCACTGCATTTCCAACAAACAGTAAAATCGATATGCGAAACGATCTTCATCTAGATAATCTGTAATCACACTGCGATTAAGGAATAATAAGGGAAGATCAAGATAGTGTACAGTAGACTTTAATAAATGTAGCCAGTCGGCGCTCAGTTCGAAATCATGTTTCAGCGCATAAAAGTGATATTATGTCTCGGAGTTGTTACATCCGCTTGGAGAATTGCTACTGCAACAAACGACTTACAATGGTGGAACAAAAGCCAATCGTACGAATGACTCATGACGCGTCTGGTGTGGAACGATACACCATACTTAGAGACGGAGCTGTTAAAATGTCGGTCAACCTTAAGAAGGCAACAGATGCCGTTGCTGCATGTGGTCATTAATGAGCCCAAAGTGTATAACTACATTATGATACAGTATAATCTGTATTATAAGTTTAAGACGTACCAACCGTTCCTGATTAATGGCGAGTTTGAAGCATGTGTCACGCTGAGAGAAACCGAACGACAAACGAACCATGATCCTCTCACGGACTACGCATTACGTGTCTTAAAAACGATGATACCACAAATAATCGTTCCTTGTCCTCACGGAGTATGTTTCAGTGTAGCATTCGCGTTTGGAGACGAACACTTCATATAGTCACGTTCATTGTTTTTCTCCACAGAACAGAACCTACGAAGCTAAGACTGTATTTAGGAAGGAATATGCGCCCCAATCGATTCCTGCCGGGGACTATAGGTTGGATCTACGTTTTTCGAGCAAAAGTAATGTGACGATAGTCGCAATGCAGCTATATTTTTCGGCAAGGCGCAAGGGTATATTAAGCTCTATGCTAGAGTGGTAATATGGTTAAGAGATGGTTTCTAAAAATTTGCAATTAAAAACCGCACTATGTTAATGTCAATTAAGAGTTTTTTTTTCTTTTTCTTCTTCTTCTATTACTACAACCTCGGAAGGTTTTGGCCCGGTATTTCTTGTTTTTGATGACTTGATTTTATCCGTAACTGGACATTCAGTTAGGGGCGGCCCGGTGGTATATACGATAGCGGCGCCGGTCTTCACACGGCAGGACCGGGGTTCAAATCCCGGCGGATCGCCTCCCCGTACGCAGGACTGACTATCCTGCTACGGGTAAAACCAAGTCATAGAAAGCTAGAAATAGCAGGCCAAGACCGACTGAGGTTGTAGAGCCAGAGAAAAAGAAGAAGGACATTCAGTACTGCGTATGGGGTAGTGTTTATTAGAGATAATACATATTTATCTCGCGGCCCGGTGGTGATGCGACAGCGGCGCCGGTCTTCACACGGCAGGACCGGGGTTCAAGTCTCATCTGGGCCGTTCCCCCATAGTGAGGATTGACTAACCAACTATGCGGTATCAATTAGTCTAGTAAGCCAGAAATGGCAGGCATGACCTAAGTGGTCGTTAGGCCAACAAAGAAGAAGAAGACATATTTATATTACATTAATTAGAGATAACAGTTATTTGTCTTTGACGGCCCAGTGGTGGTAGATGCGACAGCAGTGCCGGTCTTCAAACGGCAGGACCGGGGTTCAAGTCTCATCTGGGCCTTTACCCCATAGTGAGGACTGACTATCCAACTATGTGGTAACAATAAGTCTAGTAAGCCAAAAATGGCAGGCATGACCTTAAGAGGTCGTCAGGTCAAGAAAGAAAAAGAAGAAGTTATTTGTCATCGATCAGTGAAATCGGTACCGGGCAGGATATTCATCTAATTACCTTTAATCACATATCGATTATCAATATATCAGATTTGCAATCTTTAAATATTAAATTTGACCATAATTCAACTAGCCGTTTAGTGTTCAGTTTATAACTATGTTTCAATGGTTGAAGGTGTCATTGTGCCTCGTAGTTGTCACATCCGTGTTGCGAATTTCACCAGCAACCAACAATTTAACAGACAACCAATGGTGGAACAAAAGCCAATCGTACGAATTACTTATGACTCGTCTGGTGTGCATCGATACACCATACTCAGAAACGGAACTGATAAAATGTCGATTAACCTTAAGAAGAAATGAGATGCCGTTGGTACATGTGATCATTAAAGTGCCCAAAGTGTATAACCACATCGTGGTACAGTATAATCTGCATTATAAGTTTAAAACGTACCAACCGTTCCTGATTAATGGAGAGTTTGAAGGATGTTCCACGCTGATGGAGAAGTTGCGTGGAACTTTGCAAGATCCTCTCTCTGCCTACATATTGAAGGTCTTAAAACATTTCATGCCGGAAGTAGTCGTTCCTTGTCCACATGGTGTACGTTTCGGTGTAGCGATGATCGAGGTACACCGTTCCTAGTAGTAATATTCACCTTAGCACGGTCCTTATTACTCTTTACAGAACAGAACCTACGTGGTTGACAGTGTGTTTAGGAAAGAATATGCGCCCCAATCGATTCCTGCCGGGGACTATAGGATGGATCTACGTTTTGCGACCAAAAGCAATGTGACGATGCTCTCGCTGCAGGGATACTTTTCCGCAAGGCGTAAGGGTGTGTTGGGCTCTATGCTAGAATGGTAAATGAATGGGTTGGTTTAACCGGATTAACAAAAACATGCAGTAAAGTAAATATCCCACCATTCCATAGACAATTATGACAGTGTTTATTAGAAATACAATACATTTGCAAAACAAAAAAAAAACAAAAATTGCGAGATTTGTCTAAGGTCAAATTTATTTCCATGGTCGAATGTTTGACATCATTGTCATCGATCAGGGCTATCGATACCGGGAATGATCATTATCTAAATAGTTTTTAATCACATTACGATTATTAACAATTAATGCAGATCAGGTTCGTTAAAGACTAGATTAGATTAAAATGAGAGTATCCATTTAGTGTGCAGTTCATAATCATGTTTCAACGGATAAAGGTTTTATTGTGTCTCGTAGTTGTCACATCCGTGTGGCGAATTTCATCAGCAACCAACAATTTAACACACAGCCAATGGTGGAACAAAACCCAATCGTTCGAAATACACATGACGCGTCTGGTGTGCATCGATATGCCATACTTAGAGACGGAGCTGATAAAATGTCGGTTAACCTTAAGAAGGCATCAGCTGCCGTTGATGCATGTGGTCATACGTGTGCCCAAAGTGTACAACTACATCGTGATACAGTATAATCTGCATTACAAGTTTACAACATTTCAACCGTTCCTGATTAATGGCGAATTTGAAGGATGTGTGACGCTGATGAAGAGCACGCGTGGAACTTTGCAAGATCCTCTCTCTGTCTACATGTTGAAGGTTTTAAAACATATCATTCCGGATGTAATCGTTCCTTGTCCTCATGGAGTATGTTTCAGCGTGGCGTTGATTGAGGTACACCGTTGCTAATAGTAATCTTCACCTTAACACGTTCCTTATTATTCTTTACAGAACCGAACCTACGAAGCTACTACTGTATTAAGGAAAGAATATGCGCCCCAATCGATTCCTGCCGGGGACTATAGGATGGATCTACGGTTTGCAACCAAAAGCAATGTGACGATGCTCTCGGTGCAGTTATACTTTTCCGCAAGGCGTAAGGGTGTGTTGGGCTCTATGCTAGAATGGTAGATGAAAGTGATGGTTAATCCGAATTAGTAAAAACATAAAGTAAAGTAAATATTTTTTTTTGTTTTTCCATCATTGTTCGTTGCGGTAGTTCTGTAGTTCCCTTCTGTCTCGTCGGAGGACCTACGCGTCCTAGCTGTTTAAAGTCCGGTAGCAAACCAGGATAGAAAGGACATCCAGTCGCTCCTAACATGGACAACAGACGCTAGTTGTCCCGCTCCGCCCAATTTAGCCATATAACCCATCTTCCCAAGGGGTCGGGTTTCCCCGTATACCCAAGCTCAGATATTTGGCGAGACATGTTACCGTTCTGTACGCCGGGGACGTATTGAGTCGAAGTAGGGTATGGAGAGCCTTTGTTGACCTTCAAGAGGCTTCGGATCCATGCCTTACCAGTGCAGTATTGCTACCACATCAGCTTATAGAACCTTATAGAATATAGAATTATAGAATATAGCTTATAGAATTTTTATCTAAATGATCTGTAATTACACTGCAATTACGACAAATAAGAGAACATCAAGTTAGGTACTACAAGATTAGGATAAATGTAACGAGTCGGCGCATATTGGTAATCGCAACTGCAACAAACGAGTTCTACTACGCCTAATGGTGGAACAAACGACAATCGCACGAATTACACCGTACTTAGAGCCGGAGCTGATGAAGTGTCGGGCAAGAAGAAATCCGATACCGTTGTTGTATGTGCTGATTCAAGTGCCCAATGTTTCCACCTACGTTGTGATACAGTAGAATCTGTAACGTACCAATCGTTCCTGATTGATGACGAGTTTGGAGCATGTACAACGTTGAGAGAAACGAACCATGGTCTGTTTACTCACTACGTATTGCGTATCTTGAAAAACATGTTACCACAAATAGTCGTGCTTTATCCACATGGAGTATGTTTCGGCGTAGCATACACGTTTGGAGACCAACACTTCCAATTGTCGCGTTTATTTATTGTTTTTTCACAGAACAGAAACTACGAAACTGCAATACTGTATTTAAGAAGGAATATGGATCTACGTTTTTCGAGCAAAAGTAATGTGACGATAACATTCCCACGCTGGAGTTGCATCCGACATCCCGGTCCCATGTTGTCCAACGTGACTCCGAAACATCAGCGTACAACCTGATACTCTAGGAATGTCACATACAGCATGGCACCGTGGAGCAAGCAGCCGACGGGAAGTTCTACTGGACGACGAGCCAGCAAGCAGTCTTCATCCACCGGGCAGCTAGAGCGGATCACTTCCAACTTAAATATTAGAATAAATGTTTAAACGCTAATCAATTGTGTTACTTAATTATTCATAACTATATGTTCATGGTCGAATGCTTCATAACATTGTCGACGATCAGTAAAATCGGTACCGCGAATGATCTTCCTCTAAATAGTTTTTAATCACATTGTGATTATTTGATTATTTAAAAATAGTGTAGACCAGATACTTAAGGTTGTATTAGCTGAAAATATCAGTAGTATCGTTAAGCGCTCAGTTCGCAATCATGTTTCTACGGTTAAAGGTGTCATTGTGCCTCGTAGTTGTCACATTCGCGTGGGGATGCTCTGCAGCAACGAACGATTTCAGCTACAACCAATGGTGGAACAAAAGCCAACCATTCGAATTACACATGACTCGTATGGTGTGTATCGATATGCCGTACTCAGAAACGGAGCTGATAAAATGTCGGTTAACCTTAAGAAGAAATCAGATGCCGATAATAAATGTGATCATTAAAGTGCCCAAAGTGTACAACTACATTGTGATACAGTATAATATGCATTATAAGTTTAATACGTACCAACCGTTCCTGATTAATGGCGAGTTTGAAATATGTGTCACGCTGATAGAGAGCGAAAGTGGAACTTTGCAAGATCCGGTTACTGTCTACGCATTGAGTGTTTTGCAACATTTCATGCCGGGAGTAATCTATTCTTGTCCACATGGTGTATGTTTCAGTGTGGCATAGATTGAGGAACACCGTTACTAGTAGGAAACTTGAATTTAACACGATCATTATTTTTCTTTACAGAACAAAACCTACGTAGTCGAAAATGTGTTTAAGAAGGAATATGCGCCCCAATCGATTCCTGCCGGGGACGGGGATTATAGGGTGGATCTACGTTTTGCGACCAAAACCAATGTGACGATGCTCTCGCTGCAGGGATACTTTTCCGCACGGCGTAAGGGTATATTGGGCTCTATGCTAGAGTGGTAAAAGTAAAAACTAACTAGTACCATTTGCAATTCAGTGTTAATTAAAATTGTTTAGTATTTACAAACAACTCTGCATGGGTCATTCATGGCCAAATATATACAATTCCATGGTCGAATGCATGACGAAAATGGCATGACTGCAAAATATGGGTTCTTCTAAATCAGATGTGTCAAACTCATTTAATTGGCGGGCCGCATTTACACATTTCCGATAATTTGCGGGCTGCAAAGTTGATCTGAATAAGAAAATTGTGGAGTGTTATGGTTCAACTAAACACTTTTCAAAAATGTATGAAAGATTATCTTCGATATCTTTCAATCAATTACATATGCAGTTTAGTCATGTTCGCGGGCCGCATCTAAAGTCTAAGCGAGCCGCATGCGGCCCGCGGGCCGTCAGGTTGACATACCTGTTCTAAATCATCTTTAATCATACTACGATTATTAACAATTATAGTAGATCAGGATTTTTTTTATAGATCAGATTAGCTCAAAATATGATCAGTTGTTAGGCGCTCAGTTCTAAACCATGTTTCAACGCTTAAAGGTGTCGTTGTACTTCGTAGTTGTTACATCAGTGTGGGGATGCTCTGCAGCAACTAACGATTTCACCCACAACCAATGGTGGAACAAAAGCCAACCATTCGAATTACACATGACTCGTCTGGTGTGTATCGATATACCATACATAGAGACGGAGCTGATAAAATGTCGGGTAACCTTAAGAAGAAATCAGATGCCGTTAATGCATGTGGTCATTCATGTGCCCAAAGTATATAACTACATCGTGGTACAGTTTAATTTATACTATAAGTTTAAAACGTACCAACCGTTCCTGATTAATGGCGAGTTTGAAGGATGTTCCACGCTGATGGAGAAGTTGCGTGGAACTTTGCAAGATCCTCTCTTTGCCTACATATTGAAGATTTTAAAACAATTGATACCGGAAGTAGTCGTTCCTTGTCCACATGGAGTACGTTTCAGCGTGGCTTAGTTTTAAGAATTTCATCTAACGCGTGAAATGAAATTCAGTATAACACGTTCAATATTTTTCTTCACAGAACAGGACCTACGTAATTGAAAGTGTATTTAAGAAGGAATATGCGCCTCAATCGATTCCTGCCGGGGACTATAGGATGGATCTACGTTTTGCGACCAAAAGCAATGTGACGATGCTCTCCCTGCAGGCATACATTTCCGCAAGGCGTAAGGGTGTACTGGGTTCTATGCTAGAGTGGTAAATGAAGAAGGTGGTTTATCCGAATGAGTAAAAACATTAGGTAAAGTATATACAGATGCGACAGCGGCGCCGGTTTTTACACGGCAGGACCGGGGTGCAAGTCTCATCTGGGGCGTTCCCCCATAGTGAGGACTGACTATTCAACTATGCGGTAACAATATGTCTAGTATACCAAAAATGGCAGGCATGACGGCAAGAGGTCGTTAGGCCAAGAAAGAAGAAGAAGATATCGCACGATATCATAGACTATTTTGACAGTGTTTATTAGAAATACAATATATTTGCAAACAAAAATAGCAAAGATTGTCCAAGGTCAAATTTATTTCCATGGTCGAATGCTTGACATCATTGTCATCGATTAGTACAATCGATACCGGGAATGATCTTCATCCTAAAAGTCTTCTATAACTTTACAATTATTAACAATTAGTGCAGATCAGGTTCATTAAAGACTAGATTAGATTACAACAAGAGTATCCGTTTAGTGTGCAGTTCGTTATCATGTTTCAACGGTTAAAGGTGTCATTGTGTTTCGTAGTTGTTACATCCGTGTGGCGAATTTCTACAGCAACCAATGATTTCACACACAGCCAATGGTGGAACAAAAGTCAATCGTATGAATTACACATGACTCGTATGGTGTGCATCAATACACCATACCTAGAGACGGAGCTGATAAAATGTCGCTCAACCTTAAGGAGGCAACAGATGCCGTTACTGCATGTGGTCATTAATGTGCCCAAAGTGTACAACTACATTATGATACAGTATAATCTGTATTATAAGTTTAAGACGTACCAACCGTTCCTGATTAATGGCGAGTTTGAAGCATGTGCCACATTGAGAGACTATCAGCGTGCATCGAACCAAGATCCTCTCAATGACTACGTATTAAATGTGTTAAAACATTTGGTACCGGGAGTAATCGTTCCTTGTCCACATGGTGTATGTTTCGGTGTGGCGTAGATTGTCCGTTACTAGTAATAAACTTAAATACATAAATAAATAATTTTGTCATGTTCATTTTTTTTATTCACAGAACAGGACCTACGTAGTTGACAGTGTATTTAGGAAAGAATATGCCCCTCAATCGATTCCAGCCGGGGATTATAGGGTGGATCTACGGTTTGCGACCAAAAGCAATGTGACGATGCTCTCCCTGCAGGCATACTTTTCCGCAAGGCGTAAGGGTGTATTGGGCTCTATGCTCGATTGGTAAATGAGGGATGGTTATGTAACAAATAGCAAAAACATTATGTTTTAAATTAAATTAGTTTTTATACGAAAATGTTACGTACAGCTACTTACAAACTTCTTTTGAAGGGGTTATTCATGGGCAAATATATATCCAACATTGAATGCTTGACGAAAATGACTCGTCTTCAAAATATGGATTCTTCTAAATCATCATTCAATCAGACTACGATTATTAAAAATTAGTGTACAACAGATTACTTAAAGAAGAGTTTAATTACTTTCCAGCTTCACAGGCGGTGCATTGCTCTTAATTTTGGTCTTTTATATGGTAGGCTGCTCCGGTTTTCGGGTATCGTGTATACTAGTGATGGGCGGACCAACCTGAACGGGTAAGAGCTAACTGTAAGCGTCCGGGAGCGGATTGGATCGTATTCGCAGCTCCAGCGAGTTCGGGATGGATCGTGTGTTCGGCAAAACGTATGCGAGTTCGTTCCGTTGGCTGAAACAAGCGTTCAGTGTAGGCCGATGCAAGCAGCAATATGCAGTCTAAGGAACCAACAAGGTGAAATGTCAAGGGGACGTCAAGGTACATCGAGCAATCTTTTTATGATTTTGGAACCTGACGATCCAAATACGATCCAGTGTTAATAGCAAAGATCATTTATTTCGGTACTTTTGCGGGGTGCCTACATTCTGTAGGGATGCGAAATAGGAATAATTAAGAATGGACAAAGAAAAAGGGTTTTAAAAGGGCAATATATGCTCCGGCCTCGGATCAGTTGAAAACGACTCAGCGTTGACAAAATTTTGGACTTCAAGCGATTAAGAGCAAATTAGAAATATTGAAAACATTATTTGCAATAATTATGCAATAAAATTGTTATACATTCACAATTATTACAGCGTTTAGTTATCTAAAACCATTAACTTTCTAACGAGCTCGCATTTAGCTGATAAACGATATCGACATTTGTTACGGCCACTTAGTCAGCGCTCACTGCAAACTTTTTGTGGTAGTTGATGGTCAGTGCTTCCAGTGTGCGAATGATATGTTGCTGCAACAAAAATGGCTTTCGGTGTTTTGGATTCCGATGATGCTTTACGCAATGGTCAGCGCTAAAGAGACGGACATCTCCGGTGATGTGCACAACGGTACCCGGTTATTCCGCGTGCAAATTAAACGATACGTCTGTATCGATACGCCCTACCAACAAACGGAACTGCTGGAATGTCGCACTGTGCTGAGACGTAACAAGCTGCCACTGTTCCTGCTGGCGGTGAATGTGCCGCAAAGGGTCGATTACGCGATGATACACGTAAAATTGAACTACAAGTTCAACACGTACCAACCGTTCCTGATCAACGATCAGCTGGAAGGGTGCGAATATTTGCGCACACCGAAAAACGATCCATTTTCTATCTTCCTGTACAAAGTGGTACAGAAAATGATACCGGATATGGTGCATCCTTGTCCACACGGGGTAATAAGTTTCCATGCTCCCATTGGTTTGTATTGGTATTGCAAATGTTGTGCTATTTTTTTTACAGAACAAAATTTATAATCAAACGATCGAGTTTAAGGAAAGCTACACGCCGAAATCGATCCCAGCAGGAGACTACAGGATGGATGTACGCATTTCTGACAGGCAAAACGTAACGTTGATCGCCGTGCAGGTGTTTGGTACGGCCAGAAAGCTAGGAATATTGGGTTCGATGTTGGAATGGTAATGGGAAATTGGGTCTATTGTAAGCGATTTACTTGTAAAGGGGTTGGAAGAGAAACATTTGCTGAGTGATTTGTTTGTTTCATGTATGAATTTTTATTCGTTATATGGCAACAATAATAGGCGAAACAGTGTTGAATTATGTATTATCTGAATTATTAATAAAGTTGTTATCTGGTTCAATGGTTTTAGTGTGTTTGCGTCTGAGGCACGGAGCTTTCAAGGGGTTCCGCAAATATCTACAGACGTGTGTGTGTGTGTGTCCTGGAGGTCTGTACAGAGACCCAAACTCCATAAGAGACATCTTAAGCTTGTTTCCTGTGCGCGAGGAAAGACCTCTAGAGGTCTTGTAGAGAAAGTAGTAACAATGTGAACCATATCACTGTTTATATTTAACTGATATCTCAGAAAAGTCACTGATTTGTCACAAAAGCAAAGCCAACATTATGGTATAGCAAGAACTAGTTCCATGCCAAACAAACGTGGTGAAAATATCAACTCTGGTCAATGTGCGACGTTGACAGCAAAGCTTTTTATGCGAAAGCTTCGAAATCGTTCACAGCGACATCTAGCGTTCAGTAGCAATACTATATGTGAAGAAAACTCGCAATAGTTCACAACTACGTTTTTTTACCTTTGTTTTTTTTTACTGTTTTGTTTTCACTTTTTAGACTATTTTGTAGATGATTAAGGAAAACGTTAAAAAAGTGATTATTGTAATTCAGGATTCAATCGTGACCCAACGAAAGTTTCAATATGAACACTATCCTGCACATGTCGAATGAAGTCAATTGACTCAAAGTCTTTATAAAAAAAAACTATCCTGCCCATGATAATTAAAATGTATCCTCTTGCTTCAGATCAACCACCTCATATCCACGCACTCCGATGTTTGCTCGATAGAGAAGAGAATTAATTTCATCTAAAGAATTCCATTCTCCCTTCCCGATCAGGGCAGCAAAGTGGTTACAGTGGCTGCCCGCTTACTTGCACACCGAAAATCATGCGCCCAATCAATAATAAATGCAGGAATCTCTTGCCAAACACCTTCCTCCTTCCCTCCTACGCTCCGGGCAAGATGTTTGACCGTGCAATGTAATGAAAATTATAATGCACAAAATAGCGGTGCATGCAGCTTTTCCACTGCGTCAGAGGGTGTAGTTGTTTTTCCTTCTTGCGTGCGCTTGGTGGAGTAACGTTGCGGAATTTCAATAACGTCGAAGGATGCAGCCCGACCGGTGAGCTCGGCTCGGTTGAAGTTTCTGTCCGGAAACTTTGGACCGCCGTAGGACAAACAGACACACGCATGAGTTCCCTCGCATCACCGTTGTAAGTTCACCTCTGGCTGGGTGGTGTGCCATCGTCCCGGCTACGGACCCTTTTAGGAGGCCGCATAAAGGGTTAGATTAGATCAGCTTACTCTCAGTGCAGTGCATTGTCTTTCACGTGGCAGGATGCGCCGTTCGAAGGCCGTTGGTGGAACATTTGCAACATAACCACAACAAGGCCAACGATTGCCCAACACGTCCCCAAAGAATACGTTCGCACTCGCAAGTGGATGTTTATTCATCCTTATGATAGAGCCGGCGTGGCCAAGGTAAAGGGTGGCAGCCGATCCGCATCTGCTGACCAGCTTTCTTCAACCGATTGCGTACCACACCGACGTCTGCGTCTAGTATGGGTAATATGTAAATTAGATTTTAAAATATAATAGATATGATGACACAGAATATTAAACACTGCGCCCAACCCTTTGCGAGAGTGTTGCCGCTTCTCTCGTCGGAAGCTGGTTCGCAGAGCTTACTTACCAGCACATCGAACACGATGCGTAGGTTTTCGTAGGTTGCGTCGAAGACAGCGTGCCGACAAGGCGGATCATCGGCAAGTACTTGGAATACAGCACCGTGCACGACCTGCGTGCTGAGCGCTATTTTCGGTTGGAATACGAATAAAAAGCTTGATGTAGGTGCCCCAGCAAAAGGCTGGTAATGTTTGCTAATTATATTGGTCTCAATTATAGAAAGTTTATCCGTGACGCAAAAGGGAAAGTAATGGCAGAGGATGTGAAATATAGCAAATAAATTGAATCATGCTTATCACGTTGAAAAGTTTGGCTAATGTTTTAAAGGCGCAAAGGTTAATGCCAAAAATAATACGCCCAAGTGTATGCAGTGGCACGGGTAAAAATCTTTTTGCTTAATTAATATGCCCGAAACAGACAGTTGGTTTGCAACGACACAGTTAATCTGTTTGGCACATAAATGGTTGGCAAAGCGGTTATGAGAGATGGTGGGATGGACTAAATTGTTGCGTCAAATTTAAGCTGACCTATTTTCCTGAGAAGACTTTAGTTTGGATTTTGGGCGACCGTACTCCTCAATATGCCGGCTATGTCGATAGTCTTCGCCTTCTGAATCTTAAATAATGGTTCGTTTCGATACCCAAGATTATACCAAACTCTTAAATACTTCACAGAGCGCAAGCTTCCTAATAGAAATTGCATACTTTTAGGCGGTTTGTATGATGTCTCATTTTGAGAGCATGAGCCTCAGGAATACTATGTTTATGACAAAATCTCTCCAGCTCTTGGCTAATAAGTACAAGTACGTGCCTTTTGACAGAATCCAGGCAATTACGAGGAACCTCCTCCGACAAGCGAAGCATTGTTTCGTCGGTAAATGAGGTGAACCTCTGTGTCTATCGTACTACCCACTAGGACCACTCCGGTAGGACAATAAAACGATATGTCTCTGTACGGTTTTTTTTTGTAGTGCAGTCTCCTTCAACCGCATCTCTTTTAAGGACAGTGACGAAGAACTATTGGCTACTACAGGAAGTTTTAATTAAAAAAGAACCACTACCGTAAAACGTGCCACCACCCGTACAGTCTCCGGAGCGTCCTCTCACACACAGCGTCCTACGAGCGTCCGCATGCCGGTCGAAAGCCACCCAGGGAATGTTTGGCGTTGATGTATCTATTTACTTACGCAAAGTTTGCCCCATACGCGTACCGTACACGCACGCACAGTAGCAAACGAGACACGGAAGGATTTCCTAATTTCAGGCCCTATTCGTTGTCCCGTTGCCGCGCCTGTTGGTGCCCCCCACTTCCCCTCCTTCTCCAAGCTGTCCATCATCGGTTGTGTAGGCTGTGTTGGGTGGCCGGTACCTTTTACGGGTATGCCTCGGCACCTAGCCATTGGCGACCGGTTGGCCTCCCAGAGGTTTCATTCTGTGATAATGAAATTAATTAAAATCACTTTACCCATCTTCGGGCTGGAAAGATCATGCGGTCGAGTCGGTGCTCGCAGTGCGTGGTGCGGTCTCCTCCCCCTCGGTGCGTGGGTGTGAGGATGTGGCGCGGGGCTTTCGTGCAATCCTAACACGGAGAGGGCGGTTGTCACGAGCAATGGCCGACGGTACTGGCACCGGTGGGAATGTGTTCGGGACTGACCGCAACCAGATTGACGACCGGTGACGATGTTACTGACCGGAGAGATACTCTGATGACCAATTCAAAATTGCAAAATTTTTGGACGACGTGATTGAGTAGACGATAGTTTCGGCTTGGGTGAGACACAATTCCACATAAGGATTGTGATTGTGTTGGTGGGTTGGTTTGAAGCTGGGATCGTGAGGTTTATGGTTTTATTGCTTTCCGGCGGCGTGGTGTTGTTTATTGCTGCGGGCTTTTTGCAAGGAATACAAGATTTCTTATTATTACAAAGCTGGTGTAGTGTAAACCATTAAACCTTGGAACGTACAATCGATTAGACAAATTAAGTGTATTAGGGCTATTAGAGGGGTATGTTTGACCAAATGTTGTAACGGTTGATACGCTTGAGATTCTTCTTAAAACTTTCAGAATTCAGTATATTTGATAGTAGTGGTAATTTTTGAACAAAGATTATATTTTCTTTGTTATTATTAAGATTTCTTCAATTTTTTAGTTTGTTACGGTACGTTTTGTGTTTTTTTCTGGACCCTAGGACCATAGGTTTGAGCAGGTGACACAACCTCCCAGGTTGGAGATTAACGAGCACTACCAATGGCCCTACTAACAAATAATGCTTTGCGCAGAGGTCATGCACATCATGTAGAATTCAAGTCTTCCAAATCTTTACGTATCTGTAGTCAGAAGTCTGCACCGGCAACAACATCGACGTTGAGATGCGATCAAGAGCGCCGGTCATACCACAGCCTAAGGAAACTTCTCCACTCTAAATATTTTTCACGACGTACTAAGTTCCGACTGTGTAGAACCTTTATAGTCCCAGTACTCACATACGCCTCTGAGACATGGACTCTGCTAACTGCTAACTGACGAAACCTTGCATCCTTGTAAGACGAAACCTTGTTATTCGAGAGGAAGAAGCTCAGAAGGATGTTTGGCTCTGTATGTGTATGAAGGACAATAGAGCACATGCTATAGATGACTACGAGCTATACGGTGTTCTCACCATCGTGCAGCAAATTAGACTCTCATGAGTCTCTCACATCTCATGAGAATGGCACCGTATAACGTAAGGCGTAGTAGTCCCGGGAACGCCGGGAAATTTAAATTGGTAGACGACGGCGCTAGACCGTAAGCGGCATCGAGGATTGTTAGAGTTGACTGTTAGGTAAGTAAGTACTTTGTTTTTGTTTTATATTCACACTTTGGTTAGTGGTTTGGTTCAATTTTCGTTTATTTTTTAAAAATTTTATGTACGTACTTTTATTATAATAAAGAAACATTGTTAGATTTGGTTTTTGGGAAGCTTAATACCAATCTGTTACCGTCAAAAACATGGACTGTATATGACACTTCCCAGAAGGAAGGATGTGTAATTTTTAGCCGATTTCCGTTGTGCATGTCAACCAGAATCCTCTTCCTACAAATATCTGATCCCTGATTTTGAGAAGAAGTCTGGTGCGTGTGCTTATTGAATCGGAAATGTTGACACCTTTGCCTTCCCTACCCCAAGAAACCTCGATTTGACGTCGTATAAAACGTTTATGCAAAGTCAAGTTAGTGCGTAAGCTTTATCCGCTAGTTTAAAGAAAGTGCAAATTACATTACCCAATAGGAACGAATTGGAATGGGCAGGACGACGTTCTTCTTAGTGGAGCTACAAACTATTCATTTTAGGCTTGTGCCCTGTCAATATGCAACACTACACTCCGGAAGCAAACTCGATACGGTAGGCACAACTTGAATGTGTTTAATTAAATTACTGCCGCTCCCGAAAGAGCTCCGGTGCTCCTTCCAGCACGACTTCGCAAGACGATTGGTCCTCCCGCAAGGTAGATGGTCCCGTATGGCTATATGCAATTAGAATCGGTATTGATGGTCACAACGGTCGCAGATGCACTTTGGCAGTCGGCCGTCGAGTTGTGGACGTGTTGCATGCAGTTCGGTCCCATTAAGCGATGTCCATGATGTGGCTGTTTTGATGAATTTATGAATTTATTTATATGATAATCAGGTATGAATATTTATTCCTTTATCCATTTTACGGCTCAGTTATGATTGTTATTGCCAGCGGTCGGTGTCGGGATTGCCCGACCGGACGTCAACATAATTCATCATCTTGCATTCCTGTGCGTGTACGCGCGCGCACGCCATAGTTTCGGTTACGCTTCGGTACAGACCCAGTACCGTTCCCAGCCTTGCCACATAGGGTCGCCAATTTCGAAGTGCGTGTGCGAGGAATGTGTGACATCTGTTTCTTGGAAGTGTTAGTATTGGCGGGCGGCTCAGACACTGAAAAAGCGGGAAGTACTGCGAGGTGACAGCGAGAGTCAAAAGATCCTGTCGCCCCCGTTGGCGTGATTGATGGTCGGCTCAGTAAATATCGGACCAAAGCAAACAAGGCTCCTTTGTGGCACGGGCACACACACACACACACATTGGACACTCACTCAATCTTGCACCACCCACCGCCCATCGTTGTGTGGTGGGTGGTGCTGGGGATACGAATGGCCACGGAAGAGATTAACGGAAACATGAAATATATATATGGTCCGCTGGTCAGCGGAATGCAGCCCATACGTTTGCACCGAACTGTGTCTGGCTCCTGCTCCCAGTTGCTGAGTCCCGTAGTCGGAGGCAACACTTATCACGGTAGCTATTAACAATTTACACACGCGCCTTCCCATAGCGAATCGCAGCCGACCTGTGACTTCTGGCGTCCAGTTGCGCCGTGGCGGTTGTGCACGCCGTAAGTAGCGCCGTAACTTACCGATGGATTATCGTCTTAGCAAATCAAGCTGCTCTGCGGCATGCGGCATCCACCACACCCGACGTCCATTGCTGGTCCTGGCAGACATTGTGGTGCATCCTGCCGGCAAAGGGTTGAATTACAATCGGTGCACCAGCAGCTTAAGATGTCGGCCGGTGCTCAGCGGTGCCGAACAAATTGCAACAAAAGATTATCGGTGACAGGATCGCTAGCAGGGCAGGATGTGGTGTGGCGCCGGCGCCGGTGCAGGCTAGTGACTATCAGAGATGGCAGTAATTGGCCGAGCAGTGCATGCCCGTTCCGACCGACCGGGAAGAATGATTGCACCTAATGAATATGAGGCTGGCTGCGGAAGGTCACATGGTACCAGCCGAAGACAGATGGGTTCTGGTGTGTGAGTTTGTGTGTTTTTTTTAACCTAGTGTCCCTTTCCACAACTTCACATCGGTGTGAATAATCTTTCAACAAGCGGTTGTTGTTTTGAGCAACTGGTTCAACCAAGCAGAACAGGACAGGCATTTAAGGATTAAACATGTGATGCATAAATTAACTTGCCCGATGTGTTTGTTTGCATTATGTAGTAAAGTTTTATGTTTTATGATCGTTTAAAATAATCAAAAGGGCTAATAAATTGTGCGGATTCAATTAGAGCAAACAACACAAGATTAGCTTATTAATTTCATGCGCCAGCAAAAACGAATGGCCAGATGTGAATAAAACAAAGGCATGATCTATTTTCTTCACATTGATTTCCCGGCTCGATGAAACGGTGCATGGCAAAGTTTCTACTAATCACACCAATTATGAGCTTTGCTGAATGGAAACTACAAACAGAAAAAGAAGCAGCCCAACGAATGGACGCGGGCGGATCCTGCGATTCGTCCTTTTATTTCGCGCACCACAACCCGGACACCACGGCAGAAGACCACGTCGCGTTGGATAAAAGGAGAGTGGGAAAAAAAAAAACTTGGTACCGTACCGTAATGCCGATTGTCAGCTTTATGGTTATCTCGTTTTCCACATACTGCCCACAGTGACACTGGCAGCATGTGCGGTGCGCGTACGTACACAAAGAGCGAGTGAGAGCGAGCGCTCGATTTTGCATAGATAATTATCTTCTTTTATTAGACTCATTAAGGCATATAATTAAAATCTTTTGTCCGCTGTCTAAACCCGCTGGTGGTGATGGAGGTCCGATGCGTATGCAATGCTAATGTGTGTCGACCGGGACTGCTCGTCGACGAGCTAGATGAGCTTATTTTTAGTGTTCTTTTGATTTTTTGCTTTACTCTCCGTTCCACATTCTACTAGCGCCATTTGTACGCTTTTACCTTCCATTGTGCGGAGATCTTTGTGCGGTCTTGGTGCTGCGTACGGTAGATCAGGTGCACGAGATGAAAGGTTGATGATGATGGACCCATAGGTGATAGAACGGTAAAGAATGTCATTGTTCGTCGTACGTCGGAGCTTCACACAAATTGGAAAATCGGTGAGGAACGACGTGTAGGAATATTTCTGCTAAAGACTTCGAAAGTTAGTTCCAGAGATTTGAGCATCAAGTGAATGATGGAAGGTTGGGAATATTTGCAGAACACTGATTGTTGTTTCTGATGGTATCAAGACACGTTCAAGCTTGCAAGAAACGAACATGTAATGCGCATTTTTTACTCAAAGGCGTCTTACGTAAGATTTAACACATCCAGTTGCATAACTTCAGGCGTTTTGTGTCGTTTATTGAACGCTAAACTAATACTTACTTTAAAATGGTAATGGCAAAAATGAATTACAGTTTCATCTGTCTGTGTGCTTTTATGCCATGAAAACAGGCACGATTTAGAAAAAAAGTTTGTGTTGACTTTTTGTGCGAAAGAATTACACGATGTCGGTCTCCTCCAGATTTTGTTGCCTACCTTTTGGCTCAATTTATTTTTTACTCATATAAATTTTTTTGTTGGTTTCCTTCATATGATGTTAAACGTGCACAGCGCCTAAAGTTATGCACTATAGTTTTCAATTTGTAATAATGTTAGTGTCGCGCCCGGAGTTCGCAAGAATAAGAAGCCGTTTAAGTTCCTCTGGGGAAGTTTACCTTGTTTTATTTTGCTAATGCCTAAGGGTGTACATTTTTGAGCCGCATGCTCTTCTAGCGATTGCTAAGCTTCGTATCCCTATTTACGCCTAAAGTTATGCTATCTTATGTTTTCTCACTGCTGTCTATTCTGCCAGCGACATTTGGAGTTGAAGAACCTGTAAAAAACGTTTCAGGATGATTTGAAAAAGTGAGGAAGTTAACCAGTATTACTTTTTCTTTTTGTTTATTTTGAATAATAACCTCTAAGGGCTTTCTTTTGAGGTCAATTACTTAAGTAAAATCGTTCTTTGCAGGTTTACCAGTAGGCCTAATAAACGAATGAGTAACGAAGAAGTTGTTATCGACAGATTCTTCATTTCGCTTCCAAATCAATATTCCTTGCGAGCATTTGATCTTTAGTTTTGGAATTCTGGAAGAATATTCTCCGAGAACTTACCCTTAAGCTTTGAACTGTAAAGCTGTCAAACTTTGTTAAGGATATTATTGCACAAAAAGTCGCGTTTATCAGGACATTGTTTTATCAGGTCCGAATTGCTGGCAGCCGCAACTTTTTACTATACGCTCGTGAGCGTATCTATGTTGAACCAGCTTGCATTGCTCAGACTTTACCGCACAATCGAGGCGGGTTGTGAACCTCTAATCCACTGCTGTAATGTGCGCTCGGTTGATTCCAGCTTATCTAACGTAAATAGAGTGCTCTCCAGCCGGTGTGAATGTGTTAGGGTGTGTTTGGTGTTGCCGAAACCAGGAAATCAGAACCCAAGACAGAACACTAACTGGCTATTCCGTTTTTGTTAAACACACACTAACCTTGTCTCACTAAAACGCCCGCAGATGGAAACGTTTGGCGCAAGGAAAAGCGGCCAGCAAATGGGGCATAACATCTCGGAAAGTTCAATATTTGTACAGCTGTGTGCAGTGTGCAGCACTGGTAACGAACGAGAGCACGGTTTGGTGAATCAGTTTTTCACTAGCAGGCAGCGGAAAACGTTACAGCGCCAGCTTGGCAAATTTTTCCTTCCAATGCTGGAGTGATTCCGCTGGCATTAGTGATTCCGATGGGAAATGGGACACCGATTGAGCGGTTAACTGATGCGTGCGTGAGTGTATGCGTGCGTTTTCTTAAATTGCACAAAGCCACAAATTAAATTGTGCAGTGCAAGCGAACGTTTTCGGTACGATCAATCATCAGCATTCATCAATCATTAGTTGTTACTGCGTTCGAGTTGGTACGTCAGGCAAGCGTGTACTTGTAAAATGTTGCTGCTCAATGAAGGGCGTAATTCTTGTGCCCAAAGATTAATGGCAGTTTAAGAAGCCAGGGCGAGTGAATTGGGGGAAATGAAAAAAGAAAGTACTTCGAACACGTTGACACCATACGGCAACTGTTCGATGTACGATAATGAGATACTTGTTAATGAGCATTAGATTGATCGGTTCGATTGTAGGGGTTTTGCTGAAACAAGTACGCCTCAAAACGCGAATGTTTAAGTATTTACGAGCATGAAATTTTCATCACTTGCAAAAAACAAAACCACCTGATGTTGTGCATCTGTGCTGTTCAGGCAGTAAGTTGCTGGGTTCAATTAGGATGTGTAATTGTGACATACACATCATACGGCTTAGGCAGTGTAATGGGAACAAATGTTCAAAATATGCTTTTATAAATGCTTGAGAAGCGAACTTTCGCTACGAGCAGCTAATAACATAATTTTGATACATACATTGCATAACTGGAGGCGTTTTGATGTATTTGAAAGCAGAAGCGCCTAAATGCTGGCAATTAAGCTTAGTTTTGAACAAGGATGTGGATAAATGATATGTTTTGCAATGCTCATTGCATCGATATCGATGAATGGAAAATTAATAATTTCACAGAACCTATAAATACTGTACTTCAATAATTACAACGTCTCCAATAATTACGATACCCAGATGCATGTGGACAAGAATTTCTCATACATGCCAGAGCAAGTAAACAATTTTGCATAACCAGCTTGCTCGGAAGCACATCGTTCGATGTATCATCATCTTCGTGCAACCGAGCGAAGTTACTACCTAGCACGCCCTAGCGGATGGAATGAAGCTGGATGTTGATTAATTTATTTGCCTGATCCACCCGGCCAGGCTTCATAATTAATCAAAGGCAATCCGATTTTAATCATGCGACATGCGGACACGAGCACTGCCAAACCGGCGACGTTTCCTGTGACAGTTGCGCGTGCAGAGGACACGATTAGCTGGAAGGACACACAGTGGCGATATTTTATTACCCGAGAGGATGCTCACAGAGTACGGCTCACGGTCAATAGCAACTACCCAGTTACATGTCGTTGCTTTTGCCGCTATGGTTTGGCAGAGGACACTCGCTTCTTGCGCAAATAGACAGGAAAGAACGAGAACGAGTGTCTTAGAGGTTAGTGTGATGAAGCCGTTGCCGTTGGATACACTCGGACCCTCCGATGCGGGTAATTGAAACAGGACACAGGACAGTAGTAAAAACTTATGTCTCTCCCCCCTTAAACACACACACACACCCAAAGATAAGTAGAGCCGAGGAAACGTTTTTAGTGTTGAAGTTCAATTTGGAACTGCTTGGGAGTAGAGTTTTCTCGTGTCATCAGTAAGTAGGCGAGCAAAGATAAATGTTTTCCATCGTCTCCACTGATGGGGCCTTTTTTATGGGGCGCCGGCGTCGCAATGTTGCCGCATGGTAGCCTCGCTTCGTAGGTGTAGTACGTCTTTCCAACAATCTTCGACTTACGCGCGCTCTCCTCTCTCTCTCTGTCGCTCATGTTGGCTGTGTTGGATTGTGTTGGATTGAATTCGATTCCGGCTAGAGTTTGGACCGGGGGATAACATTTGTGCACTTGAAGCGGGCTTGATTCTATTTTATGCTCTGTTCGATCGAACTACATTCATCTTCAATGACCCACTCGGTGATTACTGCTTCATCAACTCCGCCTCGTTGGGCTGTTTTTGTGGCTGCCGAACGCGTCACGACTTCACTTCACGCCGCAAAAAGCTTAAGGACACTGTACGCGTCCGTGCTGTAACCGGTTGGCGGTGGTTAAATATATGCACATTTATTTCTACGCCTTGCGCGAGCAAAAGCCACTCTGCGACCTTTGCGCGGGTGAGCGAACATATTTCGTCTCGGAATCGACACTTTTTGCCTCATATCATTATTTTCCCATCTCATCGTCTTGCGGCAGAGCAAAGAGGCAAACAACATTCTAATGCTGCTTTCATCTTGACACTCTCCGCTCATTCCAACCCCCTGTTTCCCCCTGTTGGTGTCACCTTAACGAGTTGGGGAGAAAATTTGTTGCACAAGAACCGCTACGGAGTGGGTGTTTTTCCTTTTGCAAACCGTAACGAACAGCGGGCGGAAACCGGCGCGCTCCATAAGCCACGAACCACGACCACCTGCAGTTAGTTCGTGGTGCGTGGTACAGAATCTCGCCCATAATGGTGAATGAATAGCTGAAGATTTGTGTCACGATGCGAAGAGCTTGTGTCACTGTCGCAACAAAAGAACACGACACTTTTCGCACCATTTGCGGCGCGAGATCGGAAAATGTGCTTTATTGGGTAGGATGGTAGGGTGAGAACGGGCCTGGCGGTGGTAGAAGAGCGAGGTCTTTATTCCCTCTCACCCCTTCCGCACTCCTCCCGTCACCCACTTTACACCCACTACCGAAGGTGGAAGGTTAGTTGACTTGGAAGGGAAACGGCACAAAACAGAAAAGCTTTGGAAAATCGGTGACGCGTGTCGTAGATATATGATTCTCATTAACGATCGTACGTACACGAGTGTGGCCTGTTACTCACAGCCGAGGAGGTGCCTGGGGGGATGGGGGTCGTTTTTGCCAACCTTCTTCCCGTACAACACAACTTATGCTATTTGAGGTTTTGTTTGGAGCGTGATGGAAAGTTTGCGTGATTAATGTGTGCAGGAAATGAAGGATGCTTGTTTATTCCGCGAACCGGTGACCAGAAGGTGATGGGATTGATGGGCACAGCCAGCTTTCGGGTGTTTCATCGATACAGAGCATCGATACATTGGCTGTTGGCGCACCATACGGCAGAATGGAACGTTTTGATGTAAGAATATTAATAGAAATGGATTCTTTGTACTTTTTATTGAAAAAGTTAGCCGCAGAACAATCGCTGTGATTTGTTTCTTTCGTAAATGCGCCTACAAGTATGCAATACGCGTAACAGAATGCTTCCACTAATGCATGTTTCATTGATGAGCATTTGTCGACTGCTTTTTTCGGTGATCCGTTTATGTTTTGAAAACATTTTTTGATAGTGGTGAGAAAGAATAGATGCAATCAGAAATTATTTTCTCAAACCATGATTGAAGTGTACAGGAGAAGAAAATGAAATCGATTTTCTTAGTAATTTGTTTCAGAGTAGCAACAAAACATGCCAGCATGCCAGTCGAAGTGTAATTGGGTGTGTGTTTTTCATGTTCACCTCTGTTTGTTATAGATGCGCCACTAACTAACTTTAATCCAATACCGATTCGAACACTCGATTCTCAACCACATTGTAGCTGCTTGACGCAAAACCAAGCAGAGGGTGTTTATTTTATGACTCTACTTCAAAGCAGCAAAATTAACTTTTCTTAGCTTTGCGCAATGGGAAACGGAACCAAGCAGCAAGGAAAAACACAAGGATAATCAAACAAGGGCCGAGGGATCCGAGTTTGAGCGTACCGCATTGTAAAGCAGTGGTACGATGGTAAGGAACTTCGCGTTGAACGGTGTGCCCGATAGGGACAGTGATCGGAATTGTGCAGAACTCAATTTTCTAGCTGAACTGATCCAATTGCAAGCTAATCGGGTTAAGTAGTTGCACCATATGTTGTTACAGAGGGGCAAACAATCCGAACCCAGGCAGTGTAAAATGGCAACTAAAAGCCGGCGGGCAGTTGTGGCGATTAAATACATGCATACTTTTCAGGCGCTTTGCGTCGTGACCAACCGCAACCAACAATAACCACAAATGAAAAGTCCCTGCCCTGTAAAAAGGCTTCTCCTGGATGGGTTTTGAAATGAAAGGTATGTTTTAAGTGGTTTTGTACGGTGAGCGAGAAGCAAGCGAACATGCATGCGAGTGGTTCTAAGAGGCACAACTTAAACCCGGCTGGTAAGGACATGGTACCCCCCCCATTACGGGTACGGGCAATTCTTGCGGGTGTCCAACTTCTTAAGGGATGGCGTTTCAAGATGAAAGCACACAGAATGTAAAGGGAGTGTACGCGCGCGCGCGCTTTAGTTCCAGCAATTAACATCTTTTATTAGACTCATTAAGCTTGCCATAATTAACTTTCCATACTGCCACGCGAGTACGACGAAGGCGAGCACTGCCAACGTCGTGCCGGTCGCAAAGTCGTCAAGTTTTCGGTGCAAGTGCATCTTGACGCAGCACGTCATTGTGATGTCGTAAACTGCGCACTAACTTTAACGGGGTCGTTTCAGGGTGTTTTGCCAAAGAGTGCTGTGTGACGCGGTGACCTTATTATACTAATGATATAGATTTTCCCGATACTACAAAAGCCGGGTGTTTGACAGAAACCGCAACAAAAAACAAAGGTTGACCTCGCACTCCGATTATTTATAGTCTATGAATATTGATGAATTCGGGTGTGATATTACAAGAAGGATTTCATTAGCGTAATGTACGAAGAAGCTGTACGAACGATCTGGAAATGAAAACGGGGGCAAATAGGTAAACAACGTACTGTTCGCGCGGCCATAATCTGTTACTCACTGCCGAGAAGCTTGCCATCGATGTTTCGAAGAATGGAACGTTAACGTTAGATCCGTACTGAGCTCTGATCATCATCATTTGAATAAGATGACGAGTGTTGCGGTCGAATCGATACCACGGGAAATCGTACGCCACCGTTTGTATGGCTTCGCTCTGGGAAAATGAAACATAGGATTAGGAAAATGAATTCTTTTAAGCCGGCTGTACCGGTGAGCGGGCGAGCGTGTACCGAGTCACGGATGATTGTGCCACTGTACGAGTATAGAAACAGCAGCGTTAACTCGGCAAATGCGTACGGTAGGTAGGTTAACTTGTAGATTCCTTCAACCTGCGAGAGCGAAGTCGAAATGAAACATTAGCAGAATGTAGCAGCTTATTTAAATGAGTGTTCCCACCAACCACAAGCATTGCAACGCAGACGATGCACATGATGATGGCCGTGGCCGTGTAGACGAGCAAAACGTTCGGCGTAAAAGCGGCCCGTACTTCCGCCACTAAGTCAATGATTTCTTGATGCCGCCGGCTGATGCGCCTTAGTTCGTCATTCACGCGTCGAGTTTCGGCAGAAGAACCCTTCAGCGAGGCTTTATCGAGCGTCGCTGTGAGAGCTTCCATTTCGAGCCTGATCGCTTGAAACTGACCGTACACGTAGAGACAAACGCCACTAAACAGTGCGTCACTACCGGACTGTGAGGTTATGGTAGGTGCGGAGGCATAATTTAAAAAGATGGTCGTCAGGACAAAGTACAGCGGGTGCTGCGAATCGAACGGTAATCTGTAGGGAGGTGTGAACGTGGATTAAAAAGTTTTGGGCAAAATCATTAAAATAAGCTTACTTACGCCAACTTAAATGGGAGCAGTTTCACGAGCGGTCTCTGGCCCTGGAACCAGTTGTAGGTCATGATGAAGAAGGGTGTCACTCCGTAAAGACAGGCGGCAAAGAACATCATCAGAAAGAGATAGAAGGTAAACCGTTGTCCGAGTGTGGCCATCTGCTGGCGGATCGCATTTTCTCGCGAATGTTTATCTGAAGCGTTTGATGCGAAGTTTGCATACATTGAGGCGTTTTTGCTGTGATGTCGGAGAAGCACGCTTATCGCTTACCTTTGAGCACTGCACTGATGCTATTGAGCACACGGGCAATTTTTGATTCATTAATTAGATAAAACACCATACGCAGAAAACCCGAAATTCGAGCCACTGTTGGGCAGATGCTTTCGATAGTTTCGCTAAGATCACCATCCTGGTAAGCATAGAGCCCGTGCAGAAATTCACCCACCATACAGATGGCGAGAGTAAGCAGATTAATCGCAATCAGCAGCTTTAGATACCAACGACGCACTAGACGATCCCCAGGCCAGAGCCCAAAGACGAGCAGAATCTTGCGCTGGAGTTTAAAGATGTCCCAGTTCTTCCCAGCTTGAGATTCGTAGAAGATGTCGGAAACTGGCGCTACAGAAACCACCATGGTTCACTCGAGGGAATAGTGTGTTTGGTTCAACTGTGACCAGTGACTGGCCAATATATAGAGTGAGCAAATTTTCCATGGCAACGGTTAAAGTTTGTTAACGGTGGTCAGTTCAAAACATTAGCAACCATGGGAAAAACTGTCATCGCTGCAATTCGCACACTTTGATCGGCCCACCAATGTGACAGGTTCCATAGGTCCCTGATTAACCGTGAGCAATTTCGCTGTAATACTTCATGCGCCGTTCCAAGGAAAGAA